>QKMV01003507.1:0-11369 GCA_003287335.1 Lednia tumana
GTCACCTATCATTATTGGTTCGGACAATACTTCGTTTCACCCCTACCTTCATTCATGATACACCGTTGATCATGAATTCTTCAAATTTGCCTTATAAATCAAAATTTCATAATCTTTCAACATATTTTGAAACTGTCATTAAAACTTTCAATGAAACTTTCAAAAATAAATTTCATGAAATTTTCAAACCCTAGCTCAACATAACCTAGCTGTTCACAACCCCCCAAAAACCTAATTTAATCAATCAATTAATCAAACAAAAAAACACACACACACACACATTGAAGCGCTCTGGGCCAAATATGAAGTTATTTTTAGGACCGACTGTTGTAAATTGTATGGTAAATCGACGACAATTGTGTTGAAAAATTATTGTCAGCCAGGCCCCAATACCTTTACAGTTCTTCAGGTCCACTGCACTCTGCAGTTGATGTTTTGTTTACTCTTATGGTACCTAGTTTTAAGCTGCATTTATTTGCTTGATTTGGGATTTACAGTGTATTACTATCTTACTATTCAGATTTCAATTCACCTCAAACTGTCAAACAGGAAATAGAACTATACTGATTTTGAGCAAAACCTAGCATTGAAATAGTGAAACGAGGTGACTTCTGGCAAAGTCGCACTGCGAATTTGCTCTGAAGTAGAGACTGGGTCTACTTTTTCCGCAACTGTCCTGCGGAAAGAATCCTGGACTGTGATTGGTCGAGCCTAGGTCATTAGCTAATTTCGCGTCCCGCGGCGGAAAATATTCGCGAGTCGGGACCCACCTTTACCCATCTATAGGTACGGACGGGACGGTGTAGGGACGGTATTAATTTCTGAGGGAGGGGAAGGGGCAAGAGTTGGATTATCCCCCTCAACTTTCATGCCATTGGGTGCAACCAGGGGGAAGATAATTGAACCGCTAGAAATTTTGAGAACTGGTGCACATACCCATACTGTAATTTTTCAATTGTAAGTAAGTGAACCAGTTTAAAAGTCAGGTCATTGAAAGGCCTTAAATTCCGCCTGCTGAAAAGTATTGGGAAAGCCCAACCGTCCATTCTATTTAAAGGTGCTGTAACTTGCTAAATGAAAATTTTCACATTGTTACACGTGAACTACCATGATAGTCTAAAATTCCATTACAAAGTCAATGGAACTTTCTATGAATTCAGAATATATTGAAAAGATTTCGCGCAGCGACTTGATCGACGCGAGAATAGCACAGGAACATTACAAAAATGAGACGGAAGAACCCCCATTATTCTGTTATTGCAGGTAAATGAACGCACTTACTGAAAAAAAACAATCTCTTTCTAGGCACAAGAAAGATGAGCGAGTATGATACTGGTCACATTTTTTTTTCTGATCAAAGGTGCTCTAAGTCCCATGGGTTGAAAAAGCTCCACTGCCATTCTCTTCGGCAAAATTATTTCCAAAGGGAACCAGATTGAAAAGTGCCGCTTTCGGCAATTGTTCTCGAGCTCGTGGTGGACTGTTTTTTTATTCCCTAAATGGGTAGCTTATGAACCTTTATTGATGAAATTTTTTTGGGTTTGCATGTAATACAATAGATGTAGAATAGATTCATTACCTACTTCGGGATCTATTCATGATATTAATAGCATATAGCTGTGAGATAAATTAATGCAGGGGCAACATATTTGGAATTTCTCTGTGGATCTGTCTGTTTATCAAACATCAACCTAACCAATGGGACTAACAGAACTGTTCACAGAGTAGTATTTTAATAACGCTGCATAAGTTGTAAAAATTGAGATTGTTTATCAATTTTCCCGAAATTACCTTTTAGAATTTTTGTTTTTAAAGTCGATATTCTTAAGGGCCTGTCCTACCTCGATGTGACTTTGAAGTAGCGCCTATGCTTTAACATGGTGAGCCACATAGGAAAACATTAGTGGACCAAGTCTTGTTGACAAATGCTGTTACAACCATTAAAGGTAACCAAGATAACCTAGTGAGCGAGAGAGTTATAGATACAGGTGTAACTTGTCTCTCTTGCCAAGCCCTTTCTTCAAGTTTGTTTTCCTGTGTCAGTTATATTTTATCCATTTATAGCAAAAATCAGCATAAATCAGCATAAATCAGCACGTTTGGGAGCTGCATTGAGTCAGCATTTGTCAACAAAACTCAGGCTGAATGAATGGAGAGGTAAAGTAGGACGTGCTGAGTGAGCAGCTGGGAAAACTCACTCGATTTCGGGTTTATTTTATTTACCACGGCTAAACCGTTAGCGGCAGGGTCGCCAAACTTGTGTAACTCGGAGTGAATTCATCTGGCTGATTAGGTTTATCTTTATTGAAATTAATGTTTATTTGACAGGACTCGGGTTTTCTACCCCTGTTGACTTGGTCGCTGACTCGAGCCCAGAGCTGTGTTGCCAAATGCCAAATTGCCTCCCCAACCCATCAATTATAGGTATAGCAATATGTCATGTGAGGGTTGCCCTTGGTCTACGAGATATTTGACAACATAGCCACTAGCCAGACCCATCTTTTCTGATAGATAACATTTTCGGGATGTTAATATGATACTTGGATACTTGCAAGGATTTAAATGTTTCAAAATTTCGTGCACTCCTAACTAAAGCAAAGACTATACAAAATATTAAATTTTTGAGACTCATATCTCCTGACTAATTTCTATACTACTATAGTATACAAAATATGTTTTTTTAATTTCATTTTCATTAGATTTTTAAATTACGGCATTTAAATTGAAAAATAAGATAGTATCCCAATTAAAATAAGGTGATTTAAAAAATGTATGAAAATCAAATTTTCAAGTACACTTTTTTGGAAAGCCAGTTGCATTCCCTTGGAGTTAACCAAGTGTGGTGACTGCGATTAATTATTTAGCTGTAGAAATTAAAATAAACAGCAAATCGGGTGTGTTTTTATACCTGCCCTACATTCCACCTGAAGTTCAGATTTTATCTCAAATTCATAGAGCATTGTTCCCAAAAATGAGTTTGAATTCAACATTTCACGAGGGTGTGCCCCAAGCCCCCAATTTCCTTTCGTTTGATGCTGCCGGCTTGCCCCCACCTGGGTTCTATAATGTACTTACTGCCCTGCTGATAGTTCCCAGAAGTAAAAACACAAGTACACTTTGCTGCAGGCATTGAAATATTGTTTAGAAAACATCTTTCGACTGTACGTTCTTTAAGAACATTACCTAGATCTACGAGTGTTTCCTTCTACTTAGAGCGAGCAAAGTGTCTTCCATTTAACTCTTGCGACACTCAGGCCAGATATAATGTCCGATAAAGCTGATTTTTTTTTATACCTAGTGTTCGCTCTATACTAACCTAGATGGGGAGATAGTTTTCGACCCCAATCAGTTCAGTAGTTTTATCATAACAAATATTTGAAAATCGCAAAAATCCCTTGAGAGTAGCATGGGAATGTTTTAATTATAGGATATGTTTGCATAGCAACTACAGAAAAAAACCTTGTCTGTCTTTGTGGAATTTGATTAAACTGAGGTTGCTGTGGTTATTTAAATAATTCTATTTGCCAAAGGATTTTTCGTGCCAAAAAAGTCACCGCGAGCTCATTCCATGCGATACAAAAGTGCACAGCTTTTTCTTTGTAATTCAACAAAGTAGGTAGCAACAAGCATTCCTACTAATATGGTTCTTACGGACATGCAATGTACTGTAATGTGTTGCAGCGTAATTCTGGCCAGCCGGGCGTCTTTCCCATTTTGTTTAGTGGCATAGATGCTTACGTCATATTTCCAGGGATTTTCACGGTTCAGCTTCCACATAAAAAATGGGTTCAGTACAACCTTAATCAAACACAAGTTATATGGACCTTGATCTCATGCAACAGGCAATTTAGTTCATCTTCAAGTCTCATTTCAAGCATAGCATCATTTACTGTGAGTAATGAGAATTTTGATGATATCATTGGGAAAACCCAAAGCAACATCATCATGTGTGCGGATGAGAGTTCGTTGGCAAAGCAAGTCACTGCCGGCGTTCATCAAGCGCCGTCAAAGAGTTTAAGTCAAATCCGCTGGAGATTTGAGTGTCTGTAAGCATCTCTGATCGGCCATCAGATGGCATTTATCACTAGTTACACCCATACACACTGAGTGCTGTGAGAGAAAGAGAGACAGCAATTGTTTTTGTGGCAAATATTTAATCAAGATGATTTGATTGGAAATAGATAATAGTCTAAAGAAGTTGATAGATAATCAGGTCTTTGATATGAAATGCGTTCTTCCTCCATTACTATATTATGCCTAGTGAGGAATGGCTTCTTTATTGTCTGAAAAACTGAGAAATTACTGGAACTGAGACTTATTGCCTAGCAACTATTAATGAGAAATTCTAGTCGATAGAATTTGTAGACATGCTTCCTTTCAGGCATGTATTGACAAGGATTAAACATTTAAAGCCTAATACATGGCTAGTAATATTTTTAAGAATATTACAATCACTTCAAAAATACCTAAAAATGCTAATATTCTTAAAGGCATGTATTTACTAAGACTGAGTTATCTACAAGTTCTATTAGCTTGATTATATTTCTTCTCCTGGGCTAGTTACATTTCCTCCTCCTTTCCCTCGAGAGAGAACAAATGTTATCGTTTGGCTGCCAAATCTTATTAAAAAATCTTAAAATCCTAATTCAAATTTAAAAAAAAATGTCTACAGTTCTAGAGCCATCTTCCAAAATTTCCGCCAAGCCGTACTGCATTGTTAGCAGTCGTCTGAGGGTCCTGTATTTACTGCATTCTTCTAGGATGTGCTTAAGAAATGAAACAGCATTGCAATTACCTCGCATCTTGAGGCTGCTTTGCCCACAAAGAGATATGAGTAGGGCAACTAGGATGTGCCATATCGCACGCCGGGCAAGAACCATCTCTTCTCGCCTCGACAATCTTACCGAGGAGTTCTTTACAGCCACGGTGCTTGTTATCTCTCTTAGTTTGTTGTTGACCATTCTATCCCACATTGTGTGAAACTTCAGCTTGAAATGCGCTGGAAAAACTGCCTGAAAGGGTTAAAAAACAAGTAATTTTATATTTTTGTCAGAGTCTATAATTTTGTTTTTGAAGATTTTGTGCGAAACTCACTTATTTTACAAAAAAAATGCCATCGCAGCAAAGTATCTCATATGTCAGAGGGTGACTAGCGCGCTGCAGGTGGCTTAAGTACTGCGACTGCTGCACAGCCATTGGATGTGTCTTAATATTTATTGCAGTCATTTTGTTTACGTGGACACATTTAGGGTTAAAAGATGCAGTGTTTGAACTTCAAATGAAATTTATCTCCAAGTGACCAGTGGCAAAGTGTGAGTGTCAATTGGGAAGACTTGCAAATATTCTCATGGATTTGCTACAACCATAGTGTACACATTTTGTATTTAGCATGAACTCATTCCAGTTCTCATACCTTCAAAGATGTCGTGAAATTGACTCTATCCTAACTTCGCTCGTGAGTAAATTTCGCGCAAATTTGATTCAAATGCAGAAAAGCATTGTAAATGAAAAAGCAGCTACGATTTCAATCAAAAAAAGTAATTTCTCTTGATTTTAGGGTAGAAAGTGTCTACCTTGTCTCCCTTGACGCTTTGCCACTGCAAGTTACTGAGATCAAATTTCACCCCAGATTGAATATGTGCCAGAAAGAAATCTAGGCGAAATACTGAAAGTTTTTGTATGAGTTAATAAATCTTCACATGCTGTAAAATAATTTTTCTACTAGCCTGGTTCATTTATAACATAGAACTAGAACATTCAGAGACAGAACTAGCGAGTTATCAATGTTATTTGTATACGACCAATGCTGACTCATAAACCATTATACGACACTGGTGTTCTCATCACGAGATACGGTCACGCGGGGCAACCTTAAGCAGCCGCGGACCAAAATTGGTGCACTCCTACTTGTTGATGAACCTGAAATTAATACAAATTTGTTTTTCCCGCTTAAGACGTTTCTCAGTCTGCTGCTTTGAAAGTTGGTTACGTTTGATTTTATGTTGGCTTCGTTGTGCCCGCAGGTCCTTATCGAGCATGTCGAGGAGCAGAACGTGGATGGTTTCACCGAGGCCGTCAAGGATTACGACTCCATCTCGCGGCTAGACCAGTGGTACACGACCATTCTGCTCCGCATCAAGAAGCAAGTCAACGACAACCCCGACTTGCGTTGAGACACAATACTTCACGGCAATGGCGGCAGCAACGGCGACCCTCGACTCACATTCTTCCCTGAAGACTACTCGGACACGAACCCGCGGTATTTCCAGTCTTGCCTCGACGAACTGCCTGACGATTTTCTGCAGATTTTGTGTAATTTGTTTACAATGTTCTTTATGACTATTATTCCTATTTCCTGGTTGGCCGTCACTTTGTACGTGGAGGCCGTTCTCTTTTTCTACGACTTTCAGAAAACACACAACCTTACGAAAACTAATTAATTAGATACCTAAAGCTATTGTTAAATGATAATTTCTTGTTAGATTTGTTAGTTATTTATATTTTCTTGTACATTATTATTTATGTTGATTGTCTCCGAGAAGTCAAGGTCATGACTGGTTAAACTATATCGACTCCCGCCACTTCCCGTTGTACCTATACATATTAGCTGAAATGTGCAACACTTGAAAAACAAGAATGATTTCGCTTGCCTTGGGCGGACGAAACATCTGACTAATCGAGGCTGGTTTTGTTAATAATTCTAGCGTCTACTGGTGAGCGTAGGTAGAAACTAGACGGGAATCCCCACCACACAGTCGTTTGCTTGTCCTACCTAGGTAAATGTATGTCGCCTACAATTTATATCGCCTCTTAAAATTATAGCGTGCACATTATTGGGTGTGCACTTGCAAAGAGGTCCTTACTAAATAAGACTTTACTGGTAAATGTGTTAAGAAAAAAAAGTCGTTAAAAATGGGTTTACGCAATAATTATAAACATATATTACATAAAATGCTCTTTGATCCCATATTTCTAACTATAGTCAAATCAACGATAGTAATCAGACGTAGACAGTTTTTAGTGACACATGTGCATCCATTCAATATGTATACCATTGTCAGCCAGTGCTGCGGCATCATATTCTACTGTCATCTCTGTCTCATGCATTAGTGTAGTATCATGAACACTGTATGCCACCTGTCTCGTGCATTAGCATATCGTCATGGACACTGTTCTGGCTAGGATGCCAGTGACAGCCTCTAGCGATTAAAGGCAGCTAGTTAGCTAGGCTATCAAATATCCTACTGCTCATATCTGGGTTTTACCATGTCGCGGATGTGGGCTAGCTATGATTGCGGTGGAGCGGAGAGGAAGTGTGCATGTTATCACCTCGAGGCAGTGGCATTACTGGCTGGAAACAACCGTCAGTTTGGGTGCGCATCTCGCACTGTGCACACGTTCAGGTCGTTACAACGATCAAATTGATTTCGGATCGAAATAAACAATCTTTGTGTGAGCGAGTTTGTTGACATTCCGGCTTGTGTGTAACCTCCGCGGCCCCCTCCCCCTCACAAGTGGGTCAAGTTCGGATTGACAATGAAGACGGCAGTTTCTGGTAATTGCGACCATGTTGATTATTTTTGTTTACTATACGATATTGCTTTACGCAGAATTCCCATACAAATCGAGCATGATGTTAAATGCACATAAATAATAAACAGTTAGCTTCGTGTATATATTAAAAGTGAATGTTTGCATCAAAATTTACTATAATAGTACTTAACAAAAAATTAAAAGGTTGTTCTTTTATTGGATTAAAAAAAGTTCCGATCATTAAGTTGCTTCCACGTTTCTTTCTTTTTTTAGTTACCTTGTTGTTGATCCTGGCTGCGTTTCGTAGCGGACAAAGCCAGAACACCCAATATCAGGACGGCATAGGGCAAGGACAAAACCTGCTACAAAACAATAACCACCAGCCACAGGTCCAGGACACTGGCGCAAACGGCGGCAACACCAATATTGCTACCCAACGATCACAGCCCAACAGCAATTCACGATCAACGCTAACAGGGGACCCCCACAACGCTGCTGCAAACTTTGGCAACGTCAACAACCCTGTCCAGACGTCCAGCGTCAGTTCGCGGCCATGGGCGACCCCGCAATCAACTCCATTAAATGTCGACCCGCCCAGCAGCCCCAATTCGACGAAACTCTTCAAAGTACCATCCCCTCGTCCATCAATAAAACCAGAGCAAAACGTTTCGCCAGGTCGTGGTACTACTTGGTGGACTTCGACGAGAAAGTCGACATACCGAAACAAGCCGTCAAAATCGTCGACGAAACAAATGCAGGCAGCGAACGCGCCTTATTCCGATAGTGTGAAGTATGATCCGCCCGGGGCTAATGCGCCCAACACCACCTATGACGGATTGGAGCAGGCTTACGACGAGGTGTCTGCCGACACAGCCAAGGAAATTAACAGTGGGTTGAGGCAGTTTGCTCTCGACCTTTTGATGGTGAGTTAGTTGATCGGCAATCTGGGTGACCACGGCTATTTTGGTCACATGGCTATCCAAGTCCATTCCAGAAAAATGGGATAGAATTCTTTAAAATGTCACATTCGTCTCCTTACCGCATCCCCATTGCCACTCCCGACCGACCCTTTTCATAAGCAGTACAGTCAGCGTGGAAGTTAGTGTGGGTATCTCGATGAGCAGAGGCTGAAGATGGCGGGAAAATGCTGGGAATATTGCAGCGTTCATCTCGTGAAAACATAGCTTACACTATTCTGACGACGGCGATACAGATTATTTGGTTTATATTGCCACGAGTCGTGAGGACTGGCCAGCGACTTTGGTATGCTGAAGCAGCAATAGCTGTATTTGGTAATGGGGTGTCAGCATTATCAGAGGTCGACTGTGAGATAGCTTTAAACGATAGAGAACAAAACCAGCAGCGGCCTCGGCAGGACGCCGGGACGGAGGGCTCCAGGGGTCACTTGGGTGAGCTATACGGTTGTGTAATAAAGTTCTATTCAGTATCGGGTGGCCTTTCCATTTTAAAGATCCCGGCATGTCACGACCTCTCGTAGAGCCAATCGAGGTTTGCTTCCTATTTAGGCCAACTAGAATTAGGTGTTCAAAATTTAACGTGACAATATTTTGGAATACCATTCTACTATTCCAGCATCTAATTACGACCGGCCCGGGGGAGGGGGGGGGATTTGTGTATGCAGTGGGCGCCGAAACGTAGGGGTGCCAACATTAAGAATAATGTATAACAATCGATTTTTTAGCGTACGATTTTTATGCACATTTTTCTCCGTAAGGTTGTAAGAAAAACAAATTTTTTGAGTTCTCTGACGAACATGCTATACGTTTTAAAGTATCCTACCTGGTGCTATAGTCTTTGCTTCAGTTAGGAGTACCTACACTGAATTTCTGCCTATCAAGAGGTGATTAGGTTTATCTTTGCTGACGTCAATGTTTATTTGACAGGACTTGGGTGTTCTACCCGTAATGACTTGGTTGCTGACTCGAGCACAGAGCTGTGATGCCTAACACCAAATTGCCTCCCCAACCCGTCTACCTACCTGCACAATAAATCCGAAAATCTTCATAGCAAGATGGCATGTGAGGGTTGCACTTGGGCTACGAGATATTTGACAATATAGCCAGTACCATCTATTCTGACAGATAACATGTATGGGGTGTTAACATAGATAACAAGTGTGAGGACATCCCCATCATTAAAGCCCTACCATTACAACGTTTCAAAATTCCGTGCACTTCTAACTAAAGCAAAGACTATACCTGTAGTGCTTCCCACCAAAGTGCTTGTGTACCAATTGCCGGTTTACTGCCACCGTTAGTTGGGCACTTCTTTATATGCAGATGGCTTAGAGTCCATACGGAGTACGGACATGCAAAATAACTTCGAAAACTTTGCCAACGACTCTCTTATGTTGAGATTTTGTGTTAAATGGCATGGCAAAGATGTAAAAATCCATTAACAATTGTTAAAAACCTAAAAGATTGCCTGCTGCGCTGAAAAAATTGGTATACATTCATGAAAATCCTCCCCTCAAATTACCTCAAATTTCAAACTGCTGGACCATACACGAAAAAGAAACACATTGCTTCTGTATGCATTTTACAGCGAGTTTTT
This sequence comes from Lednia tumana, assembly GCA_003287335.1. Taxonomy (NCBI): domain Eukaryota; kingdom Metazoa; phylum Arthropoda; class Insecta; order Plecoptera; family Nemouridae; genus Lednia; species Lednia tumana. The sequence goes on from QKMV01003507.1 coordinate 10,108, forward strand.
TATGCAGATAGATATCTACACTGACGAAGTTCAAGATAAGCAAGAACGGATAGCTAGAACGGAAAGTATAGAAGAGTTGTAGGTAAAGGAATAAACTATTGTCTCTAGCGAGCGTATTTGTTTTCACTCTTTGCCCAAAAAGCTCAAACATGCGTTCAATTCCAAAACATGACGATCGATTTTTGGTGGTTTTTGCTATATTGACAAAGACACAATAATATAATTGAGCGAGCCAATTGCGTCAACAGTCTACACAGAAAGCAATGAAATGTTTTCTGTTTTTGATATTTTTGTCACGCTCTACAGACCAAACGGAAGGTCTGAGCATGTTTTATCACCTTGATGTTTAAATCATCGCTGTTCATTTACTGTTCCATGGTATAAACCCCTATAATTTTTGGGGAAAATTTGTCCGTCAGTTGTTTCACAAAGAAAATAATGAAAATTGGGAAAAGTCCCGTAAGATTAGCATAGCGGAGTTTTGAACTGGGCATTTTAGTTTCGTATTGCTCGTAAGTGGCGTGAAGGAGATTATCGAAGCCATACAGTTTGGAACGCGGAAGCAAATATTAACAGTTCAATTCAATCCCCCGTACAAATTACAATTCCTTAGGTGGAAATCTGAAAGAGCAGTAAATACTTGCAAGCATAATGCGCCAGTCTCAAATGTAAGTTCGCATATGTGCTCGCTCATCAGCGCGTGCACCACAGCGTGTTCTGTTGTAAAAGACAAGGACAATCGAAGTAGGAAAAAGGTTTCGTAACTAGCAAGAAGACTCTTTCCCTGGACTAGAACTAGCATAATAGTGAGCAATTGGTGAGCACCGGCGCTAGTCACCATCTTCATTAAACTTGGTGTGTGGATGTTTTCACTTGGGGGTCGCCATGTTAACGCACTGGAGATACGCAGAGGTATAACTGGAGCCCAATTCGGGCAAAAATACAATCTTATTAATTCGGGATCTTCGGGATCTTACTTGGTATTGCCGAAATGTTAGTGCACCTGCACGAAATTCGTATGCTGAGGCGCTGAAACAAAATAAGAGAAAATAAGTGCTAAGTCTTAATAAAAATTTTAAAATCACTTCTAAATTCCTTGCTTACTCGAGGACTCGAACCCCGGACCTTTTGCTTACCGTGCAAATGCTCTAACCACTGAGCTCAGCAAGGTGCAGTGGTTAGAGAATTTTCCCGGTAAGCAAAAGGTCCGGGGTTCGAGTCCTCGAGTAAGCAGGTATTTTTGAAGTGATTTTAATATTCTT
>QKMV01003509.1:0-11367 GCA_003287335.1 Lednia tumana
TTAACGCCATAAGAAAAGCATTGTCCCACAACGTTGATTGACTCTGGAATTCCTTGATCACTAGTCGTCCATTGCTTGACAGTCAAGGATATTTGGTGCATGTTTATCGTTTTAGTTGTAGAAAAATGCAAGATATTATCAAGGAGACCACCGCTTAACGTCCCTTCCGAAGGACAGTACAACTCGAACAGCTGAATTCCTCCACAAATCCGTGCTGTCGAGAGGTTGATATCAAGGGAAGTGAAGCTGCTGTACTAGTTTCGAACTCTCCAACTTCTCTCCCTAACAGAACTGAGTCTTGTCATGAATGGTCACCTATCCAACTTCTGATCCAGCGCAATGTTGCTTAGTTTCGGTGATCTCACGAGAACCGATGTAACCAGCATGCCAAACTGTTTGGTAATTCACATTGAGGCTTGCTTTACCGCTATTTTTGACTCTCTCTTCGGCACACAACAATTGATGGTTTATTGGTGACTAAATTATAAGCTTACCTACAGGTTACCGAGTGTACGATTTCAACGCTAGCCTAGGGGTTTCGACTTTCCTTGACAGACTATTTCTATTTCCTACGCTTTCCACCTGAACCTGGGTCCCTGTTGATGTTGTTATTTATTTTTAAATTAAAAGTTAAAGTAATTTAATCCGTTACATGTTTTCATGATGCAAATTCTGACCAAAGTTATCTTTTAGTGTAGGGTAGAAATCCTGTAAGAAATAGCCTTGTTTCCACGCTACATGCCCAAACCCCCTAGCGGCGCTCAAATTTTTACGTTTTAGAGAAAGATTTGAATAACGACATTTTCGCTTAATAAAAAATACGACTTCGTCACCCTATTCAGTTCAGAAACTCTAAATGTAACTCAAACTGAGTCGCACTCGTTTCGGATCGTGAAGTACGGGGCACATGCCTTCTATGTACTTCCTACTACTAACATTTTGTTCTTGTATTGTATTTTATGATTAGGACCATTCTGATAAATCAAATATCATTCGAATGTAAACCAAGTTTATTACGTGACATTGCAGTACTAGCTTAATATTTTCTTACACTTACTTTTATAGTATAGTAAGCAGAGTATACGCACGCTTGAATAATCGGTCAATCATAGACTAATTGCCATGCCTCATATTGTAACAGGGACATGCCCCGAAAGATGCGATGGAGGAAATGTAAATATCGCTATAACAATAAGCTAGACATGGATGTGGACGCTCCCAATTATACTGACAGTACGAGTAGCCCAATAAAGTTTTTCTGAATTCTGGGTACCAAAAGACCATCGAGATGTTTGAGTTAGAGTGGTAATTTGTGTCACCCATTTCAGACACAACTGGGTCTACTAGTTTTAAATTCAAGAAACATGTGTTTTGACGTGTATGATGAAAATCTATAGAGATACGGCAATCTGCGAGATCTGTACGTAATATTACATAATTTATTGCTCCTGTTTCAGAAAAATACATTTCAAATACCCATAAAAATGACTGTGCAAAGTGACTACGTACCTAGGCTCTCAGCGAACCGCTGCCCTTAGTAAGGCAGCGCCGACAAAGCAATGCGCAGCGACAGTGTGTTTACTGGGACGCACAACTCGATACATTCCCCCGTAGGAATTTTCCGTGCTTTCAGTGAAATTTTAAACCCCTTAGTCCCCATTTTGTAGCCTTTTGGCTCAATTGTCTTTGCTACCCCCCCCCCCCCCCCACCCAATAGAGGGCGTAGCCACCCTTTTCGTTACAAATCAACCACTCTTTTTTCATACGTGGAGCGCGAAGCCTTGTTTCGTTCCTACCTTTCCACTGCTTCCGTCATTGTATCCACCACCACCTCCATTTCCTCCTCCATTTCCACCTCCCGGCGCCCCGTAGTTGGACGAAGGCCTGCCGCCGCCCGTGCCCCCTGTGCCGAAGCCTCCGGGCCCACCACGAGGGTAGCCGCCGCCGCCACCCCCTCCCCCACCGCCGCTAAGCTGTCCGGCCAGAGCGAGGTCGCAGATCAGGGCCAGGGCCAGCAGGCCGAGGCCAATACAAGTCGACTGCAGACAGGGAGACAGAGTAAGTTCTCGATGTGATCAACAAGGCGCTACTACTCAACAGGGCACAAAGCTTAAACGAAAAGTTAACAGTATGAAATGCTAAATTACTGCAACGGTTGCGACGTACTAGTGAATCTTTGGTTGTAACTTTGCGGCACAGGCTCTGATTTAACAAGAGATCCATCGGAGGTTCCATTTTCATTGCACATTGCAGTTAAAAAATGTGTTGCATATGAAAATCTCCACCTTGCTCTAGCAAAAACTGTGGGCTCTATTTAATAATGAATTTAAGTTCAAATTTAGAGAAAAAAAAACATGAAGCGAATCAGCTATTACGAAAATATAGTACGATCGTCGATTCCTTTTACGACGAACTTCTGAGATTTGTAATAAGTTAAGAGTAGTGAAATCGATGCACTAAAATTGCATCTGCCCTCATGGCAACTTGCATTTACCTCCAGTCGAGCCATGGTGTGGAAGTAAGTGTTGTTGGTAGTCCTGAAAACAGTTACTAGTCCAAGGAGTGCTGTTTCTAGTCCAAGAAGAGCTGAATAGCTGTTAGTTGGTCTCGAGAAGACACAAGTTGACTGATGCCACCTCTAGAAGACCGAACTGTTTTTATAGGAAGCCGTGCAGTGGCTGCAGGGGATGGTCGCAGACACTCTTTGGGAGGCGTGGGAACCATCGACTGGAAGGGAGAGGGGGGGCTTTCTTCGCCCCGACCAGGGAGTCACGCGCAACGCGCAACGCGCCGCGCGGCATGCGGCATGGGGCATGGACATGGGGATCGCCGGGTACTTGAGCTTCGAACAGTGCAGTCTTGGAGAGTTGCACAAGAACGTTCATAGCTGCCGGAATGAGCCTAACAAGCAAGTGTTACACTTTGACGAATTGCCCGTCAGCGAGAAGCCGGCTCGTGGAAAATTATTCCACTGTAGAAAAAATTCGATGGTATTAAAAATCGAATTCGGAAGCAAAACGTTTTTACTTGTTGGTAAAACAATAAGTAGATACCTACTTGTAAAATTCAATACAACACCATTGTTTATGTTACCGAGTGTCAACCAGTGTCTGATAACCATTGATTTTTAATAACATATGACGAGTGTTATTCACTAATTTTTTTACAAAAAATATTTCTTCGTAGAACTTTACAGATACCTTTTTACAGATAGGACCTTTATTTTTTAGTTCGTTTGAAATTTGACTAGTGAAAAGCAATTTTTTTTTGTCACGGTGTAGGCGGACGGGATATAATGTGTGGGTCACCGTATAAAGATGCGCATTTTCTTAATCAGTGGTTCCATCGAAGCAAATTCAAATAAATTCACATCGCTTTTCCGCCACCTTGGTCGGCTCGGATATAAGGGTTGCCAAAATGACAGCAACGTAAAAACCACTCATGTTTCATTGGCTAAACTCCCAGGATGGTGGAAAAACGCTGCAAATATCGCAGTGCGAATCTCATGCGGAAATCTAGCAGAACGGGCAAAGTTATTGAAATTCGAAAAGTTACATATCGCTGCATAGCGGCCGAAAGTTACGACGCGGCCCATCGACTTGTAACTTGGGGCCAGCCCGGACTCGGGCTGAAGAGAGTCGGGGCCGAGGTTACGTCAAAACCCCATCTCCATGATAATATTATACAGACCGACAAGCATACAACTAAGCGCCGCTTGTTCAATAGCCGATTAAGAAATTAACAGTTTGTTATCTAAAAATCCCTTCATCTGATTGGCTGTTGTCATGGTGATAACGAGTTAACGGGCTGTTAGCTTCTTAACCCACTATTAAACAACCGGTCCTGAGTATCATGGATGTTATAAGCTGAGGTGTACATATATGTAACCAAAATGTGCTAATAAGCTAATGTTTAGGGTTCACAACAGTGTGTCTGCGGCAGGCGGCAAACAGTCTCCCGCTGAGGCACGTTTCGGTTTTTTGGTGCCCTAGGACAAAACAGGGTTTAAGCGCCCAAACTTCCTCAGTGGCATGCGGTGTGTTTTATCGTTGGGATAGGTTGAGTCTAGGCTTTCTGACAGTAGAGGCGATGATGCCGAATTTGGAGGTGCAGCCTTAAAATGAAATTGAATTCACGACAGTAAATTTCTTTAGACACGTTTAGTTCCTAATCTTACACTAGTTTTCAAAAAAAAAAAAAAAATGGGTAAAAATGCTAAGAAGTCCAATAAAAGATTCCATAATCAGTCATTCTGTAAGTGGACATCTAAGCATTTTTCTCCACTTTTAAAACAGTTTTTGAATTCAATGTTATTTTTGGAGAAAATCTACGCTGTTAGGAAAAAATTGAGGCCTGAAGATGGCTTGTTCGAAATTACGTTTTTAAACTCGTGATTTCCAAGAAATGGACGATTCGAAAAATGACTAATCTATAGAATCATCCCAGAGACGATTAAAATTGTGTGAGCATGCGATTCTTACAGGGCTAAGATTTCGTCGAGTCCTTTTTGACTCTGTATTAGGCCGTTATGCAAACTGTGTATTAAATTGTGTTCATTAAACAATGTGCTAACGGATTATTTGGAGGCTCCCTAAATCCAGGGGGTCCATGGCGTGCGCCTATTGCGCCTAGCCTTAAACTCGCCACTGCGGCAGGCACCCACACCCCCGCGCGTTGCGTCACGTTACCATGGCGACGGCGGGAAAGTGCATCGCGGCTTGAAGACGTTACCGAGTCAGTCCGATGCTAATCGATGGCGTCTTTGTCTGCACTATACTCGCGATGTCGATCGTTTACCCAACACAAGCTTCAGAATGAAATCGATTCACGCCTTTCGTGCAGCGCTCACTCTCTCTAAATCTTATCTTCTTCGTGTTTTTAAATTACAGAATTCTTGCCTGCCTTGCTTTTAAAAATTATAACACGACTCGACGGTGCGATCTTGTATAACCAGCTATAGGAACGCAAAATCATCACGTAATTTATTAATATATCATAATTCATAACAAGCCGCGGTTACTCTCGATTCCTGCATATCTGCGAGCTGGCGGAGATAATAGACGGTGTCGTCATGGCGACGCTAGGCGATGCTGCTAAGCTTTTGTCCGGTTTGCGTGACCCATGTCGTGGGTGGCTTGCGGGTACAGCTGGCAGATGATTCCCCCAAGCGAGACGAAACGACAACAAAGTGCCTCATGGGGTCTCATGGTGTACACAGGCGCGTGTCACATCCTGGATTTGGGGGCCCCTCAAATAATCCATTGTCACATTTTTAAAGGAAAATACACAATTTAAGTTCCTTGAAAACACGCATTCAAAAATGAAGTTAAGAACACGTCATTCTCAGGGTCCGGTTTAACCTGAAATGTGTCTAGATGTTATCTACAAATAAACTTAAATTTTACATTTTTTAGGGGCTGCGCCTCCAAATCCCCCAGTTTGTATCCCTTGTGGCATTACCGTCATTACACTCCAAAAGCCTACTCTATACAACTCCTTAGCACTAAAAACATCTCTCGGAGGGCCCTGAAAATTCTCTGCACTCTTAGAGCCCCGAAAAACATGAACGCGCCACCGAGTTGCGGTCCTTGAGCGTTTCTGCGACGTTTAATCAAGATTTTACCACTTAGTCTATAGATAAAATGTCACAGCGACAACCAATCGAAGCCAGTGAATTTGGTTTTGAATCGATTTCTGTAGACTCATGTCTTCTTCTTAATCTTAGCACTTACTTTCAAAAAAAACTTTTATTTAACCGGGTAACACTGCTAAGAACTTCTTACAAAGTGGTTGGAATAAAATTAAAATTTGTTAGAAATTCTTAGCAGTGTTACCCAGTTAAATCACATTTTTTTTGATTTTTTTTTGGACTTTTCTCTTAACTCAGAACTGAAATAAAATGTTTAAATCGAGCCTGAGAAACTCTCAGCAACCGGTTTCTAGAGTTCTCGTCACTTGTCGCATGGGAGAAAACTGATGGAATGGATATGGGGGCTCGATTGTCGGCATGGCGTTGGACGCCAACGCGGTTTCTGTGAGGCCGGTGAGCAGCCGTCAGGCCAATGCGAAAATCACGGGTCGTGATGTGAATCTCAATAGATCGCAATGGCTTTGCGATCAAAACATTCATGAGTGAGATCGAGTACAAGAAGACTGGAAGAGATTACAGAATCAAATATTTATATATGTAGTGTCTTGTGGGTTGAAGATTTTTAGTTCCGTGCCACCGTAATGCAAGTAGCAATTGCAAGTGAATTTCACAAAAAAAAAAATCCCAACGGGTCGTGGATCTCGTGCATGTGATGTGACGTGATTTGACGCGTCATTGTGAGAAGAGGGTGGCGAGCGAAGTCGGCCATCGTTTGATCCTGCGCACATGCGGTAGAGATAGATGAGCAAAGCGAAGCCGAATACACGGCTAGCTTAACACTTTGTGCACATTGCAGCAATGATACACTTCAGATCGTAGATATACAACATACAGCTATGATTTGTTATGATTAAAATCAGTTCAAATGTATGATTTCTACTTACTGCATTTATTTGATACACCACTAGCATTCCACACTCAAGAGGCAATCATCATTGTTGGATTTTTAATGCCATAAGAAAAGCATTGATCCCACAACATTGATGGACTCTGGAATGCCTTTTTTCTAAACGTCCATTGTTCAACATATACAATTAATTTATAAAGAGACGTCAAGTCAAGTGCAACTTACTTGCACCGAAGATAAGTAGTAGGTAAACGTTATGCTAGACATAATGTGTGGAATGTAAAACATGCAATTATGTAAATGTTTGCATTTCATTCCGCTCGTTGTTTATTTACACGAATTGCAAGTACATTTCGTACACTGGATGTATGACATTCACGGCGGTTATTTGTTGCATGATAGGTGTATTTGAGCATAAAAAAAAGGCAGATTCAAGTATTTCGTTTGTTGTCTCACCACCACTAGACACTTGTCGATTCCAGCGTTGGTCTGGCAGGTTTCCAGCTTAATACGGGCATGGGGGGTCGAAGGTGGTGTCTCGTCGGCCGTGTCGCGTGACGCGCGTGATCGTTGTCCGCCGCGCGCGTCGTGCGAACCTCTTGAGCGCGTCGATTGGCCAACTCAACAGACAGCCTGTTGCTCCAGCCTGACACCCACGCCGGCACCCATGGCGGCACGAAGCGAAGATGGGCAGGGCGCATGGTTGGGTGTGAGAAGAAGGGCACAAAGCAGGCGATTGTCATCTTAAGTATTCGCTTTCGTAACCCAGCAACTATCACGAAATGCCCGCTTTAGATTCATGTCGGCCGAGGCCAGGTGAATCAATGACTCTCTTCTCTTCCAGGGGTCAATCGATCGGCTTTGATTGGAAAATACCAGGTCAGATCAGCGATGGCTTCATTAACACGGACGTTGTAGAGATTGCTAACGAAGCGTATTAACGTCATTAGGATATACGACACCACATTGAGTCTCCAAGATTCTCTTGCGCCAACAAAGCACGCAAAACGCATTCGTATGAACCCAGCGAGCTTGGAGCCCCAGATGCAACGAGCTCGAGCTAGAAACAGTCAAGCTGGAATGTGTTATTATTCGCTTCGTTTGTTAAAAGCTTTTTGTAGCTAGCAAGGGACAGTAAAATATTTTATTTATCATTTAAAAACTTTTTAGAAATTTAGAGAACATCTTGAAGGCGAAAGAGAATTAAAGTGTAAAATAAATAAAATTTTGAAACTTCATTTCTTGAATTCGAAATATTCTTTATATTTTTTAATGTGCCATTGTAGTTTGTACATTTCTCTAATCCCATGTTGTAGAATATTGACGCTACAATTGAACACTTGTTACAATTTTCACGTACTAGTTATTTATGTTAAAGCCTTCCTAGTCTGGTGCTGGTGCAAAGCGGATATAAAATAAAATTTACAATATTTGAAAGATACCTTAGTTACTTCCTTAGTTAGTTATTTGTTACTTGAGTGGAAATATCGAATTCCCACCCCGAAGCGACAGCATTAAACACCGTCGTTCAAAGCGTTGGCTAGAACTTTCAAAGGTATGGTTCGCGTCAGCTCTGAAATTAACATGGAGATTTCAATGCGCGCGAAAGTATAAAAAAGTCTGATAATTAATCGTGCGTGCCAAGATCTAGTTCTATGCAGGAAAGAGGCTGGATGGTGTGAAGATAGCACAGCAGCTTCACTCCCCGTGACAGAAACCTCTCGACCGTACGGATTACTGGAGGAATCCTGCTTTCCGAGCTGTACCATCCTTCGGAAGGGACGTTTAGCGTTGGTCCCCTTGGTGCTTTTTGACACGAGTAGGCTACGTGCCGGCACCAGATTTACCCTCTTCGTTGTTACGTTCACCAGCACCCTCAATATCACTCTATCATAATGATTCATTCACCGACTCCAATAGACCAGTGCCACGGACCAGTTGTCAATACAGAGCGTAGTTAAACTCCAATAACCAACAATCAATAATTTTATTATCCCTCGCTTGACCCCGCTGTCTACCAGAAGCGGAAACCTTGCATCACATTCGAAGGCAAACGCTAATCTATGCGCAGATTGTGTTTTCCCACCTCCCTCCTGGCCTTGTTGATCCTCTTCGTTTCAGATCTGATCGAGCTGCTTTCGAGAATTGCCGCGATATAACAATAAGTCGTATCGTCGAGCAACCAGGTCAAGTGACGGTGCAGTCGTGGATTCCATGCACCGATCTCGTCACGACGCGGTCCCCCCCCCCCCCCCCCCCCCCCCCCCCCCCCCCCCCCCCCCCCCCCCCCATTCTCCTGGCATTGCGTCACAAGCTGCCCATGTAAGCGCATGTGCACGGCTCATGTGTATTGCGCATTGTGCTTCCCGATCAGCGTCCGGGCCGCAAGTTTATTCTCCACGCAGGGATCGTTTGAAAATGGCCAGCGCGCGCTAAAAGTGCGCCGGCGGCGCGTTGTCAAGTAGCAATTGTAAGTACAGTGATCGAGACCGTTTGGCCACCATATGCCTTCGTGGTGAAGTGGAATAGACGCTTTACGTTCTAACACCGGGGTTTCGTGCTCGAATCCAGTTATGTGCTTCACTTTATTTTGCTAAAACTGTAAAATTTCAGGTTCAGATTGTGAAGAAAGTCAATAATTACGGTATTTGGTAGTAATGGTACTCGTTTCAAGCAGTTTTTTTTCTTTTTGGGTTTACTCGATAGTGAGAGTGCGTGCTGATTATTTACAAACCAACTCTCCGTAAATAATTTACTCGCGTTCGGGGCGCGATGCCAACAAAACGACCACACATAGCAGGCTGGCACACCGGCGAAGATACAATCCACACCTCAGCGTAAGCGCTGGGAGCCTGTCTGCGCATTGTGGTAGTAGTCGGAAAGGCTGTCTCCGGTTTGAACCCAGTGATCGTTAAACCTGGTCTCGTGGTTCAATTCCAGTGACCAGCTATCCTGGTCACGTGTTTCGATCTCACTGATCCGCTACCGTGGTCACGTGGTTCGATCCCACTGATCCGCTATCCTGGTCACGTGATTCGATCCCAGCGACCGGCTATCCTGGTCACGGGGTTCGATCCAAGTGACCGTTTATCCTGGTCACGTGGTTCGGTCCCAGTGACCGGCTATCCTGGGCACGTGGTTCAAATCCAGTGACTGTGTATCCTGATCACGTGGTTCGGTTTCAGTGCTGGGTTCTGCTGGTCATGTGGTTAGGTCCTAGTGAACGGCTATATTGGTCACGTGGTTTTATCCCACTGACCAGCTATCCTGGTCACGTGGATCGGTCCCAGTAACCGGCTCTGCTGGCCACGTGGTTAGATCCCAGTGAACGGCTATCGTGGTCACGTGGTTCAAATCCAGTGACTGTGTATCCTGATCACGTGGTTCGGTTTCAGTGCTGGGTTCTGCTGGTCATGTGGTTAGGTCCTAGTGAACGGCTATATTGGTCACGTGGTTTTATCCCACTGACCAGCTATCCTGGTCACGTGGATCGGTCCCAGTAACCGGCTCTGCTGGCCACGTGGTTAGATCCCAGTGAACGGCTATCGTAGTCACGTGGCTCGATTCCAGTGACTGGCTATCCTCGTCACGTGGTACGATCCTAGTGATCGGCTATCCTTGTCACGTGGTTCGATCTCAAATCCTGGTCATCCTGGGCACGTGATTCGATCTCTGTGACCCGATCTCTTGGTCACGTGATTTTCCCTAGTTTAGCACTCAGCCTGTGCTGCAGCTGCAAATGCTGGGATGGTTCCTTGACAACAAGTCACCAGAACCGTCTCTTTGACAACTCGCGTCCCATCTTGATTCTTGACAAGCTCTCAACAAATGGCAAACAACTGGCTATTGCAATTGTCATCTCGATCCTTAACCACGTGGTTTCAGAGCGAAATTACACGATACGTGAATGCTCAAACAAGTGGTCAAAAATAAAAAATAGGAAAGAAAAGTCATCGGGAGAACGAACGAAGCCAATTAATGTACTTGCAAAAAGCGACACACTCATTTCAATTATAATTGCCATTTGGTAAACTGTGTGGTTTGGTACTGAACTAATTTCACAAAACAGCTGCTTACCATAAACATCAGCGATAAAAACTGTCTCCCTCTCTCACTGCACGAATTTGAAATGAAGAGTTCGACGTTTCATACATTATCTTTGAGCGTATGCAGCGGACGCAACGACCAAAGCCGTAAACTACCCATTAAGATTCAGACAAAATGAAGTTCTACCACTAACTTTGTGTATTGATAGTAAATCGCCTTTTAGAGAAGACATCAATAGATTATTGGTTTCTTGCTTTTTAGTTTTTATTGGTACACACAAACATCTTTCCGATCTGTCAATATTGCCATATTTTGGCTTGCAGTTGAATTCGCTGCAGTCGCGCGGTGCGCTCAGTGGTGAGCCGCACGAGAATCTCCCCGCACCGCGGCACCCGTCTGGCAGTAATTGCATGGAATTACATGTTTGAATCAATACGCCGTTCGCACATCCCACCACGCCGAAACAGACACGCAGCTCAGCCCACGCCCATTATTGCCCACTCTTTGACGGCTGACAGCAATTACCGTGCCGTGCCGGCCGTGCCGTACTTTTCCCAGCGATAATATGACGGCCTAACGAACGCACCGACAACTGGACGCAACAAGGAGATGATTGAAATACAAATCGTGTTCTTCTGGTTGTCTGCTGTCACGGAGGCGTCAGGCTCCACTGGGTTCGATCGAATTCCCATTCCCGGCCTGATGAGTCGTGCAGCGGTTTCTGCTCGTTGCGCACTCGTTGCGACAGTGGTCGTTGATGGTACCACCTTTGATATTTCTTTTATTATGTACATGTATATACTCAACAAATAAAATTTATAAA
>QKMV01003510.1:0-11367 GCA_003287335.1 Lednia tumana
ATATTGAGAGACATACTCGAAGTTTTTCGTTATATTTAATTTACAAGCGATTTTTTAAGGAAATACTCTTGGTGGCGAATGGAAAGCGGGAAACAAACGTGGCGCTAAAATACTGTCAGCGCACGCTCGATTTAGGCCAAAAATATGATACCATTTTGAAGTTTTGTGACATTTCGTTGGACGCTAGCTAGTTGCTTGCTTGTAATTGTTTATTCTATAAAGTCTAGAATCCTATCTCTCCGCATTCTCTTCGTCATGGAGCGAGGGGAGGGTGTGTACTGTGAAGACAGATACGATAAGGTTTGGGAGGAAATGTTACCTATACGTTTCTTTTTACTATTCTTGCTTCCTTACTCCTGGCCATTGTTTAGCTCGAAAATGCAATGCGCAGAAGATTATTCCTCCATTTCACACTATAAGTTGCTGCACAGCGAACAAAGATAAAGTTTCTAATTTTTCACACCGACATTTACGGGTAGGAAGAAAACAATTATAGTCGTTGAGACGCAAGTTTATTCAGTGGTTACGTGCTGAAACGCTGGCAAACGGCTTTTATAAAATAGTTTAATCTTGTATTCATTCTCTGACTAAAAATACACAAACTATCAATTACTTGCAGAGTCGTCGTGGCAGACAGCTTCATTACATTTCAACTTACTTAATTACGAAAAACTTTTCATTTTCGAAAATGCTTAACTTCAAGTAAGATGTACGCTAGTTTTCAAAAAAAAAAAACTGTAAGTAAATGGGTTTCACTGCTGAGAACTTCTAACAAACAAACTGCCAACGTTTCGCTAACTATTAATTGAAAGCTTCTTCGGGGCGATTGTCCACTAGTGGCTACTATAACTATTTCCAAAACCCAGTGATACATCGATACATAATCATAAACATGAAGTCAATGTTCAAGCAGCACGCGACCGGCAATTACTCTGCAATTTTGCAGGAAACTACAATCCGTATTTGCATGTCTATCGAGTAAAATTTACATTTCTGCATACAGTTAGCTAAATTCTTTGAGCGATAACTTGTTCCCAAATCGGAATCAGCCATCATTAAAATTGTTACTGGCCGTTTCGTCTTCAGTTAAGGGTTGAACCATAGAAGAAATAATTGAACTGATGGCTGGAGCTAGATACAAATGTTCTATGTTAATTCGACCGCTTCAGTTTCTCACCAAAACCAGGCTGTACTTTAAATTACTGACTACACACAAAAGTAGAATGTTTGTGAATTTTATATCAACACCCTGGAGCAGTAGAATGTTAATTTCAATTCCCTTTGGTACCTTTTTATGCATCATTTTTTTCTGATACTATATTTATATAATCATTTTTAAAAGTTTCCTTGCAATACATGCGTTGTTGAGTGCCCTTAAAACACAAGATTGCATCAACACCATTACTCACATTCTTAGCCGATTAAAATGGGGCGCGCTTTTCTTACAAGTGGGTTTTTAAATGTACCAACTTCGTAGGAAATAATAAAAGACCGCTTTCATAATTGCCATTCCAGAGTCAATAAGTACTAACTAAAAACGAATTCCCGTTAAAAATGCATTGTCAAACAAATATTGATCGTCAAAACAACTCTTTTACAAACTGGGTAAGAATACTAAGACGTGCAAGTGGTTGCTGTCTTAGGGAAGTGATTATTTTTCATCGTAAATTAAATTATCGCATTCCATTAGCCACGCAAAATATTAAAAATTTAAAATGTTCTCTTTGCCGCATTACTGTTTAGTACTTGTATTTCGTACGACATAACACTGTCAGTTTAATATTTATTTTTGTTCAACTGTTTTACCTAATTATATTTATTTCTATTGACAGCCCACTCACAAGGTTCTTTTTCCTTCACGTGGGCTTCTTTGTATTTACTTTGTTAAATTATGTCGAAGAAAATGTTAAATTATGTACCTGTCTTTAGAACGACCGAGAGTAACACGATTTAAAAATAAAAATAAAAACAAATGACTTTTGAGCATTCATTCCCAGTTTGTCAAACACTTTTCTTGAAAACTAGTGCAAAGATCGGTTATATACACGAGGGTTAAGAATTGTATAAGTTTTATTGGCAATTCGCTGGAATAGCAATTCTGAAGATGGTCTAGGTATTAAAAGCTGGCTGCCGTAGATACGTCATGCCTAGATAGTGGCGAAGCAGGGTTAAGCTCTCGGGGTAAAAGATTAGAAGCTAAATCGATCACTTTCTCACTAACTTGCTCAAGTTAGTGAGCTTGCTGCGCTCAAGCCGCAGCAATAATACATTAGTAGCCTATCGCCCGCCCGATGGGTGGGATTATATTTCGGCATCGCCACCAAATTTGGCTTCGCCACGAACATTTTTTCTTGGCCTGCACTTTGGGCTATGTCACTCTGGGCTTCAGCTTTTGATTTGGGTTCCATGTTAAGTAAGGGAATTTCCCCCACATGGTTCCACCCGGTGTGGTTTGTTTAAAAGCTTGGGCTATGCATTGGCATTTGGATTTAGCTTTGTTGTGGGCTTAGCTCTTATTAGCAGCGGAAAGGTAAATTTTTTTGAATCAACATTTTTTCCCTCAAATGGCCGGATCACATGCTACCCACCCGATGGGCTTCGCCTCAAAAATGTGGGCTTCACCTGAACATTTGGGCTTAGTTCTCATCAGCAGCGCAAACCTTTCTTTATTCCTGTTTTTATTCAAGAAATTACTGGATTTCACCCGATAGGTTGGACCAAGTGTAAGGTTCGCCGCGGATCTTTGCTTTTTGTTGAAATCAAAAAATGATTTTTTTAAATTTGAACATCAGAATGAAATCTGCAACGTATCAAAATCTTACTCGAACGGTTGGGAATTGTACGAAAAACATAGTTAATGAAGACTGTGGCTGTATAGTCCAGTAGCGTGGCTGTATATCAAGACGTCTTGCTGTTTTTGAACAGAAAAATCGGGGTGAATTCTAATTCTATTAAAATCTAATTACTTCGATTTTTATGAAAATTATTTTACTTTGCATAAGAGCCCCACACGACCACTTGGTTTGCCACTGTCGCTGCTACTCGGGAAACTTGGGAAATTGCCATCAAGCCCGGACGACCGCAGCCAATGCCTATTCATTCAACCTAATTCTCAACTTCCAGTAAAGAGCACACATCATTACTAATTACTAATTAGACACTAATGTCTGATCAAAAGTCGTCGCCGAGTCGTACCCGAATGCATGTACACCCAAACTTCACTCACTTTGAATTATAGTTCAATTTAAACATGAACCTAATGTTCTCATGAATTAATTTGAATTTTCATTGCATTTTATTTAAAATCATTTTCAACAAGAAATGAAGAAATAAAATGAGAGATCGCTGAGAAAGAACTTATAGTTATACTGAACAATCATAAACCTTTTCAGTTTTCTCACTGAAATTGAAGAATGTAGTTCGATTAGATACATCGAATTCACCATGCATGGTACACTCACTATACTCATCTCAATTTAAATAATCGAATCAGTTGGCATTAATTACTTTTGAATGTGGCAGTCCAAATTTCAGGAGAGAAATGTTGCGTACATGTGTATTCGCGTCGGACCTCGTGGAATATGATAGTCTTGATACTGTGACTTCGTGATATTGATCAATGACAGCTTATATTGACACTCTACGTGTACGTAAACGCTAATTTCCTTCAAGAAGTAAGAGCAATTAATCGCAATTTGTAGCGTCAGACAAGTTTTCGAACTCTGCCTCCGGCGAGAGATGGGGGTCGAGATTCACTGGTGGCCTTTAAAATCCTATACGGGCTCAGAACTAAAGTGTTTTGCTGTTGTTTGGTAAACATGTTATGAGCTCCACATAAACATGCTATAAGGTTTCCGAAACGCTGGACATTCAAGCCTTTAAAAGCGAGTATTTTCATTAACTTTACAATAAGCTTCAGGGGTATATGCACTGAATAGTTTTCTTCTTCAAAGAGTGGGTAGATTGCGATACATGGGTGAGAAAAAGATAATCGAGATGGCGTGGGAAGTTTCTGCTGCTGATGGTGTCAGGAAAGTTTTCTGAGCGATGGGAAAACTGGAACATTAGTAAATGAGAACTGTGAAAACGTACAGTCTGAAATTACGCTCAATGTGTACCTTGAAATTATTCAGAACCATAGAATCTGAGATATATAATGAGGTCAGAATACAGAACTTCATTCGACAGTTCAGTAAAGGGTAATTTAAACAAATGGCCTCCAGCCAAAAACAAACAAGATGAAAACTGTGAAGAATATCACTTCAAATATGTTTGCCTGCTCGAGGCATCAAACCCCATTAAAACTACGTTGAAACTAGACATGTCTTTAAATTTATTATCCTTGTCAAGATGTATACGGTTTTTAAAAAAATTTGTGCTAAAAAAATGCTTGTGCTAAAATTTTGTGCTAAAAATTGTGCTAAAAAAATTTGTGCTAAAAAAATGGTGCTGAAATTAGTCAGGAGATATGAGTCTCAAAAATGTAGACGGTTGTTCACCAAGCCTTTATTTTTTATCATTTCTAGGCTTCAGAGTTTCGAGCTTATTTCTGCCACAATGTGTTCAATCATATTATTGTTAAGCATTTGAATGCAATGTTAAAAGTCGTTTAGGCATACATTTAATCCAGTTCACTTTTGCAAATCCTACATCAGAGAAGGGCGCTTTTAAGGGTAGCCGAATTGTCTCTGGCGTCATAAGCGGCAACATTCCGGGAGTGTCACGAAGTGGCGCGCTAGATATTTTCAAGAATGAAAAATGGCAAAGTTGTGTATAATAATTATAAATAAAACGTCGTTCTTAAAACATTTTAACTTTTACGGTCCTTCTTAGGACCAAAATTGTTTCTAAATCAGAGCATTATCGAACACTTACCCACCATCAATATGGGCTCTGAACCACTTCGAATAACCATAAATAACCTCGGTTTTCTAATAAAGATGTGAAGTCCATCTGTTTGTTTCACAAATAAGAAAACAACCCCGTGGGGGTCTGTGACTGTGTGGACTGGGGGTACCTTTCGGTATTTTTCATGGACCACGTCGAGCTTGGGTCAAAAGTTCAAACTCTCATCATTACATATAAATATTAAAATACATCCGAATATTGTCAGAAGTGTTTTACACACGGCGTATCACATTATTTAGTGTATCTCTATTCATACAAACCAGTCTAATACTTTGGTTAATTCAAAAACTCAACGTGCAGCTCAAATGCTCTAGGGTGAATGGTTGGGGTACTTTAGATTTTTGAACCTGAGGCGCTCAATTCGTGAAAACTTCTCCCCACCCCACATTTCAGGCAATTGCAAACATAAGCAAACGCCGCCAGTTCTAGCGAGATATGTCCCTTATGTTAGCCATACGTCTATGAGCATCACCGTAACTACTCTGAACTAGTGTGATTACCATCCAAGTACTCACACTCACACTCCATTTGCCACTAGTGCAAACACTCGAACATTCATTGACACCGTTTTTACTGTCGGTCTCCCACAAATTTATAATGATTTTAGGCACAATTCGATCTGTTGAGATGCTACATAGTTTCACCTGAGTCGACAGCTTACGGCAGCTCCTGTTGGAGGAAGGAGATTATCCATTCAGCGACAAACATGATATTTTCATCTGAGCGTAATCGCCCATTTCGTGACGTCGTCTATCATGCTGATCAAGGACTTAAGTGAGATTATTTCCCCATTATACTTACCCCCTTATGTACCCTTTCTACTAGGTCAAGCACTTCCTTTTATTGTGATGTGGAAAGGGTTTATCATGTTAAATAGTCTACTTTAAATTAATGATGACCTCGAAACCCTGTTCAATCAAGTTTTATTTTAACCAACAAACTGCCAACGTTTTGCTAACTATATTGAAAGCTTCTTCGGGGCGATTGGCCGTTTTAATATAAAGTTTTCTTTATTTTTATTGCAGATGTTTGTGTAAAGGATAGACATTGCTTCATTTTGTGATTTATGGTCATGACAAATGAATTGAATTGAATATTTCGTATAAAAATAAATTCCATGGTTTATGCCTTGCTTGATTTTGCCGGCAAAACTTATTCGATCAAGAAGAGAGATAAATTGAATATTATTTCATATAGGTAAGTTTTAAACGTGTTTTTGTATTCCATTTTTCTTTTTGCATGCTTTTTTTAAGCATTGTAGTTATTTGAATCCATATCAAATTATAAACATATTTTGTTGTACCTATGACCGAACCTATTATACATACTAAAACAAAGAATAATTACAGCAGAACAGATAAAATGTCTTATATACCATTATAATAGGATGAGCGTAAAAAATTCTAAAGAATTAAATGAAAAAATAAAAAACGGAAAATACGCGAGCATTGCTTGCGAAACGTTTCACCAGGATTTTATCCGAAATCCTAATGCGCTTAATTCAAACAAATGCTAATGTTAAATGGAAGTGTGATCATCTAATGTAATTGACGTCATATAATTTAAGTATTGAGAAAGATATTGGGTGTGGCAAAATGCAGGAACAATCCTCGTGGGATTTGGCAGATTTGAATTGACGTATTCCAAAGAAAATCATTTGAAGCTTAAGCTTGAAGCCCTGTTTCAATCTGGATAGGGAACTTACTCGAGCTGCGAATGCATCCACGTGACAAAAGAAAGCCAATTAATTATTTGCTCGGGAGATCCATGCGATCCTCAATTGTGTTCGCTTCCATTCGCTAGCGTACGTGCCGTCTCATTTCCTGGCATCCTTAGAAATGTTACAGCGCGGAAGATAAACAAAATAATTACGAAGTGATGTCTCGCCCAATGGACGAGCAGGGAAAATAAACAAACCCTGGCATTCACCTCACGAGGAAAAGCGTGTAAATTACCTTTGGTAATTGGAATTCCTCGTCCCCAATCGCGTGATGGCGTGGCCTCCACGAGCCGCGCAGGCAGATTTCGTCGCCTCTCTTGAAATATTACGGGAATGCACGCATTTTTTGCATTTTTGGAGTGACCGCTACAAGTGGAGCCAAACTGAAATTCTTAACTGGTTGTTGGGAGCAGAGACGGACTTTCTTACCTCTGAGGCGCCTGTTGGCTATTAATTCTAACCCCCCACCCCCCTCAATCTACATTGTTTGCAGTGTTGATTCACCGTCCAATTTACGTGTCGCATAAACAATTATGGAGTTAATTGACTATCTGCGCCAACTGGGCCCCTACCAAATTAAAATACGTTTAGCAGCACTTCAATTGTGTCCATGTTAAATCGTATTTTGCCAGAACTTCTGTTGGTGACATCACTCCATTCACCCAACACTAATTTACACAAAAGACGTTGGGTCAAATTTTATGTGGAGGCGAAATAAAGTTGGCTTAAGAGAAAAAGTATTGCCCAACACAATATATCGGGCACCCCTCGGATGTCGGTACCCAGGTGTGGCTTATTTGCCCTGTTTCTAAGAACCAGGCTTACAAAGTTGTAAAAGAGATTTAAAAACTAGTCATATCGTCTCCTTAGCTAAGCACTGGTTAAAACAAAAGATTTATAAAATGGGTTGAAATGCAAAAATCCAACAAACTTTCTGAACCTTTCGTTTAATATGCTGTTTACCTTTTAGGGGTAAAACGCTTCTGAAAAAGTCACGCTCACAAATAATCAAACAGAATAGTTTACGAAAAAATTTTGTGACTGATTCACTAAATGGGTTTGAATGGTAAGAAATTCACAAAAAATTTACAACGTTTCATAAATAATGCCTTTTACTTCTGAAAACTCAGGTTGTAAATCTTTTTTTGTAACTGGAATGGTAATGAACGTTCTTGCGTTAACCTTGCGCTAAGTATATATGCGTAAGAATTTAACCCGGAGAAAAGTCTAAAGTCAAAGTTTGAGGGACTGCAACCGGCTAAATGATTTTTTTTTATTGGAATGCATTGTGATGGTCTAAATGGCATTCCAAATATCTTTGGCAAATTCTGTGAATTTATAAAAATTATTTACGATTTTGCCCGGCGCGCACGACAACTCAATCGACGCGAAAATACCACAATAAAAACAAAAACTGAGACACAAGCCTTCAGTAATCGGCGTATTGTGGCTTAACGAGAGCACTAAATAAAAAACCAATTTTTTTCTACGCATATGAAAGACGGGCACGTATATCACTGCTCACAATTTTTTTCTGATCATCGGTGCCCTCAGCTCCCATGATTCGAAAAAGCTTCACAGCCATGCAATTATTGAAAATTATTTTCGAAGGGAACTAAATCGAAAATGACAGTTTTCAATAATTGCTTGTCGGACTCGTGGTGCCATTTTTCTATTTTATCTCGCTAAATTCCTCACTTACGAGCCTTTATTTTTAATATGTGTTGTAACAAGCTTGTAAATACACTTTTTTGGAAAACGCGGGAAACGGTTCTGTTCGCGGCGTAAAATCTCTATCCCAGTTTTGGCTACAGGGGTTCGAGAAGTCTCAGAAAACCACAACAAGGATACTAAGTCATCAGAATCGAACCTCGGCTATTATTTTCTCGGTGCATGCATATGATGCAAATTTCGTGTGATGCGACGTTAGATGATCTACGACGACGTTAGTGAGACTTTGTGTCGGCTGAGATTCCTGACAAATCCCTTAGGCCTCCTGCACTGATCGCCATACCACTCACGCAGATTGCCTCAGCCTAGTGTGGATCTAACAAATGAACGCACCTTAAGTTATTCCGACCAGGAAAACAAGATAAATATTGTTAAAAACCACATGGCGGCATGCACGTGGAATGATAAGGTGCGATGGCGGTCGCCGGTTTGTTTAAACTGATGAAACCATTACGGGGACATGTGTGTGGCTCCTCCCATGATAACCACAAGAAACGTATGGACACCCACACATTTAACGCTTCTGTGTAGCTTTCTGCCACACTACACTATAGCTATTGCTGTAAATTTATCGGATGTTTTAAGAAAAATAACGTGAGTAAATGGATTATCACAGAACAGGACTTCGCTTATCGTTGACGGAATTTATTTTTAGATTAATACACTGCACAGAGTCAATAAAAACACCGATGTAGTGGACACATAAAAGAACTCTGCATTCGAAGCACAGAATCTGTCCATTTGATACATTGCCGTTGCGTTCGTAGTTGGTAACATAATGTAAAACAAAACAGACCTGGTCTGCACGTGTGAATGGGGTCACACACAAGTTACAGCACAATATAATTCAAAACAATATGGTAGTCAGTGGTGTCGTGTGTTAACGGGAGTGCTGCCCAAATTGGTTTTAGCCATAAAAGATAGGAATTAGTTCTTAACTGCATTCACCAAAGCAGTACGCCATGTAACAGACCTATTCGTTTCATCATTTTACTACGAAAACTTTTAGCGGATTTTTCCTCCGTTGCTACTGGAAAAGGTGGGACATTTCATCGCTTTTTGTGCATTTACACGTGACACGCGAGCAAGCGACTTTGAGTGAATTATCATGTTGACACTTTTTGCAGTTTTATTCTGTTTCACTTACAATCATTATAAAGTATAAACAACACTGAGCGGTTTGAGATTAAGTGCGATCGTCGTGAGCTACCTGCATTATCTGCGGCTGGCATTTACTGCAGCCAGTGGAGTAGCTATGCTGCCAGGCCAGACGGAGCCAGGAGTTTTCCCCTGCGAGAGCTCCAAAGTGCCAAAGTCAGCCAGATCTATTCGTCGTCTTTATGATTTGTATTGGTCCACTTACTAAAGTTGTTTTGATTGAAATACAGAAAAACACCAGCCAGAGTTTAAAAAAAACTGTTTATAACTGGGTAAAACTGCTGAAAACTTCTAATAAACAAGGTTTTTAAACAAGTTTTTTAAAAACTAGTGCTGAAATTTGTCAGAAGACATGAGTCTTAAAAATTTAATACCAACCAGAGTTTTTTATTTTATTGAGTACCTTTGACCGTTCCCAGCTATCCCTGCTTATGGTTAAATTTACAAGCTCTTGCCTTTCCTCACTTACCGTTATTCCACCACTATAAAATTTCTGAGCGCTTGGGATTGAAGGTGTTTCCACTTTCCAGTGATAGCTTGGTCAAAGATAACGATGACCTTATCATTCTCGGTTGAGGACTTACGGATCTGCGGTTTCCAGAATGATTCAATTTGGGTAAGCTTCGAAAAGTTTGCGTAGCTTTTCATTGGTGTGTCAAGTTCATAACGGTATTCGCACCGCGATATCATTTCACACGCTTCAAATAGGAAATAGGGTCTGATGAAATTGGAAATTGGTGTAACGTCCAAGAAAAAAATTGAAGGAATTGGTAGAAATAGCGGCGAGAGAATAGGAAGTAGAAGATGATCGAAGCTATGGGAAAAAACCGAAGAAAAAAATCTTTGTCTGGTGAACTTTCGTTCTTCAAGTTCTTAAGTGGGGTCTATTTTTTTTAAATTGGTTTTTGGGATTGTCAAAAATCTACGTAATGAACGCTATAAACAAATCTTAACTAGAAAGAGTGAAACGTAATGTGTCAGAGAAATGTCTCAGAAAAGGTGACGAGATTGGGGTTCCCTCTATCGATGGTGTATCTGCCAAAACTGTTGAGCTTGGGTAATCGTTGGACACTACTCGTTTTACGCAAGCTAAAACGGTAATAGGTCGAAAAATGGGGGCTGGCAGGATGTCATTAGGCTGATTTGCGTTTAGTGCATGTTCCAGCCATACTGTTATTACTAGGAATTGCCACTGTGAAGCGTAGGACCTATGCTACGCGGAAATGATTTGAGCCTAGGGTTTGAGCTCTGTTAACAATTACCTCTCTTTGCGCTAATTAAATCAAATTAGTATCGATTGATTTTTGGCTCAGTTAAATTTGGGATTAGGTGGTGCTACTCGGACAATGCTACCACACCGCTGACGCGGATTTTGAAGCTAGTTAAAGTGCGTTGTTATTACAAGAATTGAATTGTCTGTTGAAACTACATGAGCAGAGTGGGCTGCAGCAAATGGCTGATTAACGTTCCCATGGTCGTAGTGATATGATCTGGTTATTACATTCTTAAGACTCATGTCTTGTGACTAATTTCAGCACTAGTTTTCAAAAAAACTGTCAAATTAACTGGGTTAAACGGCAGAAAATTTCTAACAAACAAACTGCCCTGACACCAATTGTAGTGAATAAAAAGTGCAAATGATCCCACGCTCTGCCACCAATTGTAGTGTGTGAATAGCGTATCTGATCCCACGCCCTGGCACCAATTGTAGTGTGTGAATAGCGTATCTGATCCCACGCTCTGCCACCAATTGTAGTGAGTGAATAGCGTATCTGATCCCACGCCCTGCCACCAATTGTAGTGTGTGAATAGCGTATCTGATCCCACGCCCTGCCACCAATTGTAGTGTG
>QKMV01003511.1:0-11366 GCA_003287335.1 Lednia tumana
ATCACCCTATCATTAACCGACGCCAATAGACCAGTGCCACAGGGCCAGTTGTCAATACAGTGCGTCGTTAAACACCAATAAAAAATAAATAAAAAATAACAAACTACTTTTACTTAGAGGGAACTAAGCTGAACTAAGCTGGGCGACATCGAGCCCGACTTCAGGCGATAGTTATGAGTTGGACGGTTTGGGATCCAAATAAATGTTTGTCAGTTCAGTTCCAAGAGTGCGGACAGTCAAGGCAAGGCTAACATACGGCGAAGAAGCGATGCGACATGCTAATTTTCGTGTCAACCTTGCAGTGCTTACTGGTTGATAGTGATATCAGTATGGCCGTGGTGGAAACCTCCATTTGACATTGTCTACGTTAGCGTTGCGTAATGTAACGACATGTAATGCAGGAAATGATCATGCGCTCGTACGCACAGCTTGATGTATTACAGTAGCACTATTTGTTATTACTTTATCGATAAGAAATAAGAATGATGTCTCTTGATTCGTTTATCGAATGAGGAGAATTTCAAAATTTGCCGTTTTTTTCAGTTCCCTGAAAATATCGATTTTTAGGAAATAATTGACGTCACACTCTTTTAATCGCATTATCGTTTATTTTATTGACTTTTGAAATTTGGAAATAGATGAATGGCGAATATCCATTATTATAGTCATACACTGTAGGACAGGATGTGGTTCCAGCTTGACAGACCTCCATCGAAGAATCACTTATTCATGCAATAACATGCAATGAATTGTACGCGAAAGCGTTGGTTAGACATTTGAAATAACAATGTAGATGTACACTGTACCAGAGATAAAATAATATGACTTTATAAAAGGTGTCGAAAATCACAATCTGAATAGGAGCGCAGGTGCGGAGGAACGTTATTTCCATAGTGGGAGGGGGGGGGGGGGGAAATCCTCTTGACTCGGAGGGGGGGGAGGGAGGGGGGGGTTGGAAACATAGCCCATAAAAAAAATTGTAATTTTCTGTGTAAATAATCTACGGGTGTGAGATGACATTTGAACGTAAGAATACTGAGGCTAGAAACGAAGTTTAAAATGTGAAATTTGAGGAAAAAGTAATAGATACCTAATGATTCAATTATATTGCTGTTCACGAAGCATGTTTTTAAAGTAATAGTGCAAGTAGTGGCTAGTGGCTAGGTGCGTGGTTTGGCAGGAGGACAGGTTCGCCTAGAAATGCCAAAGACTATGCGTCTGTCGTGCCTCAATTAAATCCTAGGCTACCTTGTCGATATCAAGTGTCTAAACAATCACCAACTGTCTTAAAAATATCTCTAAGCTCTATCGGAAATGGAAACGTTGGACTTTCCCAATACTTTTTAACTGGAAAATGTGTCTGCAAGTGTTGCTCTTCATAAAAAATAAAATGTAATCACACATGGAATTATAAGTAGCTGCACCTTTGGCTAACACGTAAAATCTTTTGTCAAATTTGCCCCCGACTGCACCCTATGACATGAAAGTGTATGTGACGTTAATTCCCCATAGCCCCCTGGGGGGGGGGGTGTCCCCCCCCTGCTCCTCTACCACTGTATGAACGTCCATTTTCAAATTTATTTATATACAACTTCCAGTAACAAAAAAGTATAGTTGGATGATTCATAAAGCAAACAATTGGTACATCAGAATCTAGACCATAGCAACCAGGGTGATTTCTCATGTGATGTTTTTGTAAATTCGTGAGTATCTTGATTTTGCAAAGAACGTTACTTTAGCCGCATAATCCGCCTGGCGTCCAACTCGAATGGCGCGATACGTACTGATGTTTGGCGAGGGATGGGAAATGAAAATGTCGAAAGGCAGCTCGAAAAAAACGTCATCTCTGGAAATGTAACAGATAATATAGTGTGTCATAGACTGGATGGAATTCCGTTCAAGAGATATGACATATTACAGAGTTTTACTGACAAAATGACTAGTGGGATACTTGATATAGTTACACTTAGTTGTGGACTAGAGGATTCAACCTTCACAGGACTACCATTTATGTATCTATTCGAAAGACTCTGTCTTGGGCAAAGATTGTAAAGAAAACAGAATAAAAAAAGTCATCAAACGAATGACAAATTAATGCATGAAAGATATTAGACAATTCAAAAATGCGGAAATAAGCGAAATGTAAACTATTTTTCCTTTGCACTGACCACTAGCTGCTAACTTATTGCTAATTTCACAGTTTTCTCTGAGGTTTCGGGAAAGGGAATTGGCATTGACAAGGAGGCGGCCGTGCCCTTCGGTACCGGCTATCCCCCACACGTTTGAATCAGGGATGGTCGTGAGAAACGGCGGAAACCACAAAACTGAATAGCGGACTCCAAATGAGTGACGCATTATAAACAAAACCACTCAGGTCGCAACCCTAATTAAATTACCAATATTGTTGTTACACTTCAGAGATACGTATTATAGGCTGATATGTATTGACTGGCTAATTTTCACAAGGGCGGGAATTATCGTTTCCATATTACTCCCGAACGATTTGATCCTATGAAGAACCGCTAATAGAAAAAAGATTCAATTGATTGGTTTTCGCCATAGTGACCACGAGATTCTCGGACGATAACTTTTGTTCGGAAGTACTGAGTGTGGAGATGACAATATCATAAAATACTAGCCCTAAGATGGTCAAAACCAGAGACCTCTGAATCGATACTGGCTGGTTCCTTTTCTTTGCGAATCAATTTGAGAGCGTAGAAATCAAATTGGATCTCTGGGCAGAGCGAGAAAGTAGACTTTGGTGCAGCGAGATCCAAAATGGCGCCTGCTCTTTTGAAATGAGACGAAATAAATAAACTATTGGCAAAATAGAGAGATAGAACTAAAACTTTGCTTCCCGATTAGCGATCGGGATCGCATAAAAAGTGAGTATGAAATGACAACTTTGAGTCAACAATGACAATGCAACAATCCATCGCTGACTTGATCGCCTTCTCACCGAGGTGAGCGTAACACGTGAGCGTGACACGTAACACGGCGTGGTACGCATCTTCATTACAATACACCCGTGCTATGACGCTAAACAGTTATTAAGTTACGCGTATCGTTTCTAATTTGATAAACACATGTTTTAAGCTAAAAAAATATACCCTTCGCCGTCGCGGCATGGCCATAGCAGTGGCCATGTGGCCGCCGTTCGGGGCGATCGTCATTGACAGATTTCGACTTCCTTCTTTCATCGAGAGTACGGCACATCCGCGTCCACTTTCTGGTACAAGGCAAACTCCCACACCGTACGTCACGAAGCGAAAAGTAGCTCAATTGAAAGAATCGCATCTCTTATCGCCGATCGACGGCGAACCTGCACTCGAGTGTCGACACAAAGGTTACAAGAACGAAGAACTCAGGACAAATGAAAAAAATCAAAAGGATTTAGAAATATATTCTTTATTAGCTGTATATAAGCGACCTTCTCGCAATAGTTTTGACCTCGGATCGGTACTTAGAAGGCCGCAATATCGGCAGAAAATATTGATAGCGCTGTGTTTGTTCACAAACACACACTGTTTTGCAAACTCAACAATGGTGCGTTCCGCAAATCTATCAATTTGTTTTAGTGTTTCGGACAATCAGGGCGGTAAAAGGCTATTATTAATAAATGATCCTATCATTAAAATAATCTGGCATGCAGCTTGCAGCTTGCAATTTAGACCCCATGGCCCGACAACGTGAATCTATAATAAAAAAGAGACCGGGCCCAACCCTGGCATTGGTTGCCGTAGCACAAAAGCCGAATTATTGGATTCGGGCCGAAATAAACCGTGTCGGCAACAGAGTTTCATTGGAGAGTCGAGGTAAATGCCATTCGGATGCGTTTATAATAGACGCTGACAGCGGCGAAGGTCTGGTAAGCAGACGAATGCAGCGCTGGCTGCTAGTGCGACCCCGCCGGTCATAGACTCTCCTATACACGGATGATTTAGGTTATCAGGTCATGACCAAATGCCCAATTCTTTTCAGTTTTCACTCTCGATGTGGTCTCGACTACCGTCAATCACTTTCTCCTTCTTCGCCATATTATTTGTGCGATTGTCTACTTTTGTGTGGAAGAAAATAAACAGATATTTTAATGATTTGGTTTCACTCTCTTTCACAATATCCACATAAGATCATTAAAAAAAGCCTTGAAAAGAAGGGCTTAAAGCACGCACATGCTCGAATTTATGAAGTCGGATGCAGCGTGTTCAATGAAAGCATGTCGTGATATTTTGTATTGATTCGAACAAACAATAATATATGAAGTACTTGATTGACTGCATTTGAAAATTTTAAACTTTCACATGATTTAGACTAGCATGCATATCTATAAATCTCTTTCTCAAAAGAATACCTGCTTGGATTTTCTAATTTCAATTTGGGAAGAATTTCGGTCGGTTTTTGCAATGAAGTGGTGGTGCCACGAAAGTAGGACGTACTGGATGCATACGGGGAAAATGACGTTGACATTCGTACAAGCCCTGATATGAATGTCCAAATAAGAGAAGTAAGGTATAGGTACATAAAGTATGAATGTGCTAATGGGAAGGGACTCAATATATTACATGCATCCTGATCCCTGACTCCTGAGTAGAAATTGTGTTGGATGCACTTATTCATATTCGTAAGTGACGACTTATGGTTCATAGATCCACGTATTTGTAGAAAACATAATTAACTAAGTTCGGTGCATGCAGCCAAATCATCAAGAATGTTTGCCAAAATCGCTCGAATCACCATTGCATGCAAATTTCGTGCAAATTCTGCACAAAGAAACTTCAAACTACAAATTAAATTATTACTATAATTAACTGGCTTAATACAACCGTAACAAAAACGATACTGACGTAAGAATGAATAATAAACTCATACGTCGTGACTTAAAAATAGTGAAGGGTCAGATCAACCTCAGCCACCCCACCAGGAAAAGCATTCCTCCGATTTCCACCCTGACCCATTACACTTTGGAAGTCAAATCGCAAGACCTGTAAACTCTGAAACGCAATGTCCGCGTTGGAAAAGCAATAAGCCTTGTCCTTTCTACTGCCTACTGCCTACATGTCCCGCGTTGTCTTGCTCCCACCGCCGCCGTGGCAGCGAGCAAATACTACTTCCGCCTTCGAGTTGGTCGTGAGCGAGAGTCGGCGGCTACGTCCTTGCCGCGGGCACCGATTAACGGACCCTCCTCCTTCTCCTCCTCCCGTGGACTGCAAGATGCAATGCAGCACGACGACGACGACGACGACGACGACGACGGGAACAGTACAATGGTCAAAGAGGCAAAGCTCTAAGGGTAAAACAGAAGAACTATCTGAGCTTGAATAAAATTAAAATCATTTAAAAAATACCTTGCTTAGCTCAGTGGTAGAGCAGTTGTCATGTTAGTAAAAGGTCCGGGGTTCGAGTCCTCGAGTAAGCAGGTATTTTTGAAATGATTTCAATATTCTTAAAATTAATACTAGCCGTGTATTTGGCTTTAAATTGTTATCCTTGTCAACTATCGGAGCTTCTTTAGACACTTGTCTACTTCCGAATCTTAGCACATTGACAGAAGAAGCTATAAGCTTGTCTCTTATTAAGTTTATAAGCTAATTTTTAGCCAAGTTTATAGGATGTCAATGTCTTCGCACTAGTTTTCAACAAAACTGTTTGCTAAACTGGGTAAAACTGCCGAGAAGTCCACTAATAAATTCCCAATGTTTCGCGTACTGTTCTCTTAAGCGTCAAGTTGTTTAATTTTTAAGTTTTAATAAGTTTTACAGGCAGAGTAAATTATTCTTCAGTCAAAATTCCCATCCCATTTTAAGTAGACCTTGCAATATATTGTTTTGTCTGTTTATTTGTGTCAATTTAGAAGCCCTTGGTGATGCTTAGAGAACAATTCACAAAACGTTGGGGATTTATTAGTGGATTTCTTACCAGCTTAACCCAGTTTAGCAAACAGTTTTTAAGAACTATCTCTCTGGCCACCCTGCATATTTCTTTCGTTGGCTCGATATTGTTGTATTGCATTGAAGTGTGACCAGAGGCATGCAGCTTGAACATCTCAGCTTGACCTACCCCAACATTAAAGAAGTGCGTTCGGGATTAGATGTTGGTTCGAGTAAAGAAACACAAACACATATCACTTGAATGTGGGTACATCTTAAAAGTACCTATATAACCCTTATCATAATCCACCATCCATCTATGATATATACCATCATCCATTTTATACTTGCGTGTAGATCTTTAGTCTGGCCAAGCGTACCGCTTGCCCGATGGGAGGATGAATATATCGACTTCACCGAACAATTTCGTCTTCGCTTCAAAGTTTTGACCTTACACTTGGGCTTAGTCATTCTAGACTTCGCCTTTTATTTTGGGCTTCGCCTTATAAATTTGGGTTTTATGGTGGTAATTCCCCTCACATGGTTCCGCCCGATGGGCTTTGTCTCAAAAGTTGGGCTTTGTCTTGGCATTTGGGCTTAGCTCTGGTGGGAGCTTAGCTCTAATGAGCAGCAGAAAGGTACTTTTTGTTTAATTATCCCAATTTTAATCCCGATGGGCCAGATCATGCTTCCATCCGATGGGATTTGGCCTCAAAAAATTCGGCTTCGTCTTTATTTTTACGTCACACTTCGCTCTGGTGTAGGCTTATTTCTAACCCTTATTATTGTACAAGTACCTAATTCCTTTTTTCGCACGATGGGCCGGAGCACGTTTCGGCTTCGTCGAAGTTTTAACATTTTTGTGAAAGTGTTTTTCAATTTTTCCAAAAATGACTTTTTTTAAATGTGACCATCGGAATGTTATGCCCATCGAGGAACACATTTTTTACAAATCTAGCTGGAACAGTGTGGAAACGTATAAAGAACACATTTTGATAGGGCGCACTTATAAACTACGACATTATCATAGAGGCGAAATATTTTGTTTCGAGGTTGGATGACTGGCTATTCTGGATATAATTTTTCGTGATATCCTACGCCAATTCATGTGCGAGGTTAGCGCCTTTTCTATAAACGAAAAGGCACGGCCGCATTCTTACCAGCAGCTGCCTAACCCTTCCCCATAAACAGCACTCTAACGATAAGGTTATAAATAATGATATATCAGCCTGGTGGTTATCCCAAAACGTTTTTTCCTCTCACGGATGCTGGGATTTTCCCCATAGGCCACAAGATGGCACGACTCAATTTCCTCAACGCTCCCGTAAAGTTATGTGGCTTTGGGGCGCGAGAGGGTTTCCCGAAAAAAAATCAACAAGGATTCAAAGTTAGAGTGAGAAGGCAGATTTAGGCGCAAAGAGACCCAAGTCGGCCCACCAACTCTTTTCACATGGGACAAAAAATAAATGAACTTTCGCCAAATGTGAGTGAGAAGTTTCAAAAGTTGATTATCTTGAGCCAAAGGACACACTCAGTATAGTTCCCGTACAGGAGATAGACATGTAGTACCTAACGTGTTCATTTCAGGGACAAACTACGTACCCACACCTGTAGGGAATCGAAGTTATGAGAAGGTTGATGAAAACTCAACCTTTTACTCCCTTGGGCCTAGGACGTGTTCAGTACATTTCTCTAAGTAGGGGCCGCTTTACACTTGGGTATTAAGCTTTAGGTGTATATTCAATTTCAGGACTAAGTAACTGCTCCTAATTTACTGTCTCCGAACGCTCGGTAATCGGCAGAATAATGTAGTGCGAAAGACGCCCTGAATCACGGGCTGCACTTGCGATGGCTCGCTGTCCATGCATGGCGTCGAAGCGTCGTATCTGATTTCCTGGAGCGATATAATGTGAGTCAAATGATTGATGGCTCATGCAACACGCAAACACAAGTGCATGTCAAACTAATAAATAACAATACACTTTTCGCAAAACCAATTTAAACCCTTTGCCATTAGTATCTGAAAAATTATTTAAAAATTGTATCAACTATAAATAAATAGCACATGCCATAGTTTCAAGGCTCTAGGATGTGGTGTAGGCCAGGCCTACCAAGCTGATGACTTTGGCATTGAGATATATGCTGCTAATGTACATTAGATAACGACAAATTAAGTCTTGTCAATAAATGCTAGTTAAACACCAGATAATCAGCACAGCACAGCTTGTAAATTCTGAATACAATGATTGCGTACGTACAGTGTGTCGTACGGTCGAGAAAGGTACAGGTACATCATAGGTATAGGACATGTGTTCACCAAACGTTGATATTCCTCGGAAATCTGTAACTGTTATCATATGCTGATTAGAGCGATGGAGCGAGAACACAGGAGTTCTTTATCAGCGTGAACTTAATAGCACACGATGACCTAGATTTTCCAAGGAATGTTATGTTTAGGTAAAAAAATAATAGTACCATATATACACACGTTACAGAAGTAAATCTCGAGAGCTTTATAAATATTGGCACTTACTCATATTGGTTTCACGTTTCACCCCCGAAACCAACCACTACCGGCAAGAACAATTGATTAATGATTGGCCTGGATATTAAAGTTTAGAAGTTTGGGTTGATAGGGATGAGCGAGATCGTAAACTAAAAAGAAGATATCGCAATAAATCATCTCCGGGGAATAGAGATGTACGAGGCGATATGCAAGAGAATTACCTCTCTTTGTTTATCTTTCTTCCCTTCTCCCTTCTCACTCTCTCGCGCTAGCTCGCTCGAGAGAGCGAGAGCGATAGAGAGAGAGAGGTATGTGCATGCTAAAGTGCAGCGATTGCAGGGCTAGGGGGTATGATAGCGTAATTCATGTATGTCTGCAGCTAATGCGATTGTCGGTGAAAATTAAACTGCACCTGCATACACTTGTGATTGGCGAATTATCTAAGATGCAAGTTTGCCGTCGACTAGGGTGGGTAAATGAGAAAAACATATATATATATATATATACCTAGACTCAGCTCGGTGCAATGCGTTGCACTTATCCGTGCACTGCAAGAACGAAAATGGGTCAACTCTCAATAATGGCGCGTATATTTTTAGTACAAATGATTTATGGTTCTCACACGGATAGGCGTCTTTATATAATTTAATGAGCTTAGCGATACTTAGAACTTGGAGCTTGATGCATAAACGTTTTTGTTTAATTACTTTCAAGTCGATTTGTGGTGAGGGATAATCGTTTGTACGCTCTTGCTCTAGCGCATGCACTAGAAGTGTATAACTAACTATAAAACTATGGCATTGCGTCTGCGATAAGAGTAATTGTTTGCAAGCAGCAAATTTGCATGCCTACGTAAAATTAGCTATTTAGATTCTCGTCAGTCGTCATATAGTAGTGTAGCCACATGTCAAGCTAAAGAAAATTTCCAGCCATGGCCACATCATACACAAACACATCTTGCGATCTCGCGACCTTAGTCCAGAATAAAAGAGAAGAAGTGCTAATTACGTACATCGCTTTGCGTCTCGCTACTGAAAAACTGCTATTTCCTATTTTCCACAGAGAGGACGTGCGAGAAAGAAATGTCACCTCTTGTACCACATCCCATCTGTTTTGTTTGCATTATCGACTGAAATATCCCAGGCAAAGCCACGTCGTAGTTAGTGTCAAGGTCTTTGGATATCGGGCATGGCTCTAGCGTTCACCTACTGGCCTTGCTCGATATACTTTGCGCATCTCAAAACAACGAGGAACTCTATTAAATTGGACTCGGTGATGTTGTTTTTAGGAGTGTGAAAATTTGAAAAGCACTGGTAATTTGTTTTGAAGATCGTCTTTGGGTAAGAATGAAATAAAACGTGTTGTTCACATCCTTGGATTCAATTAAATCTACCTACAGGATTAAGTTCATTATTCCTTCCGTTTTGCTGGCCCAGGTGCAAGTGCATCCCAGCATTCATTAAAGTCGGAGGAATTTATTCGGCCACTAGCGACTTTTGATTCGTTATGTGGTGTTTAACGACGCACTCGACCCTTCGCCCTGTGACACTGGTCACATGGCGTCAATTGGATTCATTTTCTTCCACAATTTGTACGACTCTCAGCTTGGGAAACTAAAAGAGCCTGTCAAATAGCTTCAGAATAGATAGGTACTACATGCAGCGGAAGAAAAAAATAGAGACCGATCGAGTGTGCAGAATTTGATTACCAGTCTATAAAGCGGTTGATGCCTAAAGCACACTCTCACCCATGTGTGAAATGCAGGCTCGCGTTTTCGCATAACCCAACGGCGACGCGTCGTCATCATCATGTCTGGTTGATCACTCGAATTTCGAGTTCGACGCCAATTGCCAATAAACTTGCGAGTGGCCCCGAATATTCAGTCAGGGCCACTAAATAGAGCGTGGGAGATATGAGGCCAGGAATTATTTCTGTTCCAACGTCGACGAGCTAGTGACGTCACATCTGTTTCAGAAGTATTTAACGATGACGTTAGTTACATAGGAACAAGCATACGCCATACAAAACTATTTTACTGTTTTTTGTTTGTAATGAAGATAAAGAATACCAAGAACAGAGAGAAGAAAATGTCAAGGAAAGTGGCGACATGGACAAGGCTATACGCGGTTTATTTAAATCCTACGTAGAAAGAAAATGCAGAAAAATGCGTGTATGCAGTATGTACATTATGTGGATTGTGGACATTGGAGATGAGATATGAAGAAGAAGTGTGTACGTTCTTGACATGTGTGCATGTTATCACGCATGGGTCAAGGCGTGGCTCAACAATATACACAATTTATGGGGAAAAGAAAGAAATAATTTCATGCCACATTGCTATTAGTCTGGCAATTCAAGCTTTAAATCTTGAATGCTTAAAACTTTAAAATGTTTTACACACTTTCAATGTCTGGGGTAAAAAGTCTACCGTCTATACCCGTGAGGGAGCATACTGCGTTAACCCCACGAAATAGGCTCCCCAGCCATACCTTCCTGTGTTAACTGCATTAGCGCCCCTGGCGGAAAAGTATGCTCTCCCTGTAAATAGAGAGTAGGAACATACCTGTATAGCTTCTCAACAGCATATACTGTACTCTGTAGACATTTTATGACCTATCTACTCAATTAAGGTATTCTTATGAGTTATGATTCAATTTGGAGTAGATACTTAACTTTAATGAAACTAATAAAAACATTTTTTTTAAACTGTTAATAACTGGGTTAAACTGCTGAAAACTTAACTGAAAACTGGGTTAGTTTAACCCAGTTATTAACAGTTTTTTTAAAAACTATAGTGCTGAAATTAGTCAGGAGATATGAGTCTCAAAAATATAACAATGAAAACATTATTTTTAAAAAACTGTTAATAACTGGGTTAAACTGCTGAAAACTTAACTGACACTAAACTGAAGCTTACAGAATAGTTAGAGAAACGTTGGCAGTTTAGTGTCAGTTAAGTTTTCAGCAGTTTAACCCAGTTATTAACAGTTTTT
>QKMV01003512.1:0-11365 GCA_003287335.1 Lednia tumana
AGCGAGCAGGGCCGTATGACCCGGCTGTGTACGTCTTTGTGCCAAACAGTTGACCACCCCCCCCCCCCCCCGACACCGCATTTAAAACAGGACAAGAGAAAGGACAAAGTTTGCCTTGTCGCTACATGCCATGGCGCGAAGTGCTATTGGTAGAGGCGGGCGCGGCGTCGGCAGCGGCGGCGGTGGCGGCAAAACTTTTCAATCCCAGATATACATTCGTGTAAAGTTTCACTGGTTTTGGATTATAGTAGTAGTGCGAAATAAAGCTGGGATTTAAGCTGCAGGGAAGGAACAAGGGCGACTTTACGAACACATAACATAAACTTTAGCGTATAGATAACATGATCGGGTTCAAAGCTTTGAGCTTTATGGAGTGCGAAGTACAGCCGTCGTACAGTAATAGACGTGACTCGATTAAGAAAAGAGTTAGTGAAATTCTCTTCTCCGGGTAACTTATATCATTCCTTAAGATTTCGAGTTTCGTCATCGAGTAATTAGATTCGTTCATTAGGCGGTCGATGAATAATTCACAGGGGATGCGAACAGGGATGAATTCCCTTGCGCGAATTTTGGCTGAAGGAAAATTACCTTTTTCTTTTTTCTCATCGTGACTCGCACTCCGTCCACGGATACGTCGATCGTTACTTTCTTTTTCTTGATTCCTTTCGCTTTGAACTCGTACTGTGAAAATGAGAAAAGGAAACAAACGTTATTAGTTTAGTCGACGTCACAAACGCGCTGAGTATTTGCCACCCATCACTTTGCAACGGGTATTTATAATGTTTCTCCTCAACCAAGAGCATAACTAATAACTATAGCACAGTATTAATTGGCACCCCAAGTCGGCTAAGGGGACGTTCTGCAAGTAAACGTCAGAGCGCATATCATTATTTCATGTTGGATATAGGTGGTTTTCCTCCTTGGGTACCTCCAAATTAGCCCGTGTCAACATTTTCACGTACGACCCTTTTAAGTGCTGACAAATAGCACAGAAGATCATACAGGGCAAATAGCAGAGAAACACTATAGGTACCATATCCAACGGCTCTCAAAACCTCCGTACTATTATTGTCATGTTCGTCTGACATTTTGCACTGTTTTGAGTTTTTTGCGATAAGTTGGCTCCAAGATTAGTAGTCTAAAGGCCGATTCACCAAATATATAGATTTCTCTATACACGATTAACTTTGGATTTGACTAGTTAAGTTGTCGTCAGTGAAACCCAACCTAAGAGGGGGGTTCTATTTACCAATCAAACCAGGGATTCAAACCGAAATGTTTTTGGTTCGGTTTCGGCTATGGTTCAGAGATTTATTTCGGTTCGGTTTTCGGTTCGGCTCGGAGCAAAAACTAACATTCGGTTCGGTTCGAACAGAAAGTTTTTTCGGTTTTCGATTCGGTTTTTGAATCGAGATAAAGTATGTTAAAATACCAGCCTCTACATTTTCCCCCTTTCCCATAGGCACCCGAAAAAGCCGGTCTTATTTTGGAGTACACTGTACCAATGCTTTCTTTTCTGCAAAATGACCCAAAGTGATTGCAAGAAAAATTAGAATCGTAACGAGAAGTTCCTAATTTTGAACGTTCTGAAGTTACTTAATTGTTTTTATTTGTATATTTTACAGAAGAAAAAAAATTACAGATTACCAAAAGAAATTTTCTCATTCGGAACCAAAATGAACCAAAAGAGAACACAATAAATAATTCGGTTTTGGTTCGGTTACGGTTCAGGCCACTTTGAGAATTTCGGTTTCGGTTCGATCCAAAATTTTTGGGTTTTTTGCGGTTTCGGTTTTGTTTCGGTTCAAACCCCTGAATGAAACCGACACAAATTTCACAGTAATTCGTACAGTTCACTAGAATGACTACACGGCGTTGCTTCTTATAACTTATTATGGCGTAAAATATAGCTCCAGATTTTTGTTTTAAAAAAGCAGACACTTTAGGAAGTCGAAAGTGCGGAAACGACCGTGCTTGATTTGCCGCGCTTAGCAATCACCGTGCAGGCGGCCATGCCCCATTATCTACGGGTGCATTTACCATCAAATATTGTGCGAGCGCCGTAACGTCAAGCAACTCATATGACTTGGGAGATTTTCTGGTTGTATAACTACGCTAGTTTCACGGGACCATATAGCCTAGATCTAAATATAAACACCGTTTTTTCGACATAAGCTCGTCTCGGGAGAAATTTCAAACTCTACTGGAGGTGGAGGTGCCGTTCCCATTGCGCAGCTTACTTCAGCGTACAGCTTAAATAATTCGAAATTTATTTCCGTAAAGCAGAACTTCAATTCAAGCGTATTATACAAATTTCCGCATCAATGGTCTTAGAAATAAGATATGCATGCCTATTTATCGTAGCAGCTCTAATTGCTGAATCAGTAAACTAAGAGACTCCAAAATGCTAATGTTCGCTCGAATTCAAGCACTAAGTTCAACCATAGTTCAAGCAGTAGCTAACAACAAGCTGATGGAAAAAGATCTGATGCTTATTGATGGAACGTTGGTATCAATATCGGTCGTTTAACTACAACGCAAATACAGTCTATTCCATCTGGTCTTTGGTTCGAAACGAAAACAATAACAGAAATTTTCAAAATCGGGTGGATATACAAGCTCCGAAACTAAAATTTAATTGAATGGCCATCGCTTGTTAATACGAAAAGCACAACAGTTCGCTTTTATCAACTATGGGCTCTTTTTTTTACATATGATTAATGTGACACATAATTGGTGATCGCATGAACGACAAGATCAATAAAAAATGAAGCAACAATCTGTTCGAGTGTTAACAATATGATAAGTTATAGTACGAAGCATAGAGTCTAATTAGTAGAGACGTGCAAAAGCGTGATTAATTTCTCATGGAAGCTGGGAGAATCGTGCGGATTCCAGGTTCACGCAGGGCAGAGCCAATCGGAGCACTTCCACCGAGTTCAAGCTATTCTCTTTGAGCTGAAAGCTGAGACGAAGTGGAGACTTACCCTAATACGCCTCATCGCCGCTACGATTTCGACTCTGCTTGTCGGTCTTGGTACATCCAGGGTGCCGATGTACTGCAAACGAAAAATAACACACTCAGATAAGTTGGTGAAGAACTTGAACCCTTCTCCGAATTATGGTCCTTGTTTATTGTGTTCAGCTTAACATTTAAGTTATGTCAGGGCTCTGTCAGATACCAATTTCCATTCATACGTTTCATGAGAGTTTATTCTGTAGCTTTTCCCGCATTTTCCAAGGAAACGAATTTGTTTGGCATCGATTTTGTACGTTAAAGTGGTAGAAAACAAACGCTCTTCCACGGAAAATGATCATTTTCCGTGCAGGAAAATTACAGAATACAATTTGTTACAACTTACAGTTTTTTTAAATAGTAAAATTTATCAAAAAATAGCACATATGAGAGAATAAGTAGATTTTTGATTCAAAAACAACTCTCCGTTCGTATAAATAGCAAAGAAGACTTGATCTGCAATACACTTGCGTCAAGAATTAAAATAGTTTTGTAAAAAAAAAATGCACAGCCACGGTCCGTGGTATGCTGGAAGTCGCGCAGAGTGGTTGCAGGGAGGGATGAATTGCAGCCATCAACTATGTTACACAAACATGTCTGCCGAAATTATATGTCAGCAAACATATACATCACATTTGCGTATTATATGTCGGCACAAGTCGGAACATACTCCCGTTCAAGCTTTTTGGCAGAACTGCCAGGAAAAGATCTCCCAATGAAACATGTGCTTGAAAATGCAGCGATGCTTTCGAGCTCGGTGTTCTTATTCATGCACAGAAAGGAAAAAATGAAGTGTACAAATAAATGGATGCACTTCTATTTTCGGATCTAAGACAGACCGTTATTTTCTAAAGTTTGGGCGGTGACAGTTATCTTAACATCGTAAGGAAGTGTGACTTATTTCATCGCTTAGAAAGCGGAGAGAAGTACGAATAAATCCATATATCTCAGTCAAATTCAGGCATGGATTTCCCAATGTTTCTTAAAACAACACGCTTAATTCACCGTGAAAAACAACTTGGAAATTGGCGCATATTATTTTCACTGAACGTCCTTTCTAGCCAGAGCAGTACGTTCTTTTTATATGAATATACATGTTTTACAACTAGGCTGCAAAATGTAATTTTCACCATGAGAAACTTGTGTGAACGAAAATCCCATCTTAATGAGCGCTGAAAAGGTATTCAAATAAGACGTTCTCGGTGGCGTCTACTGCAATTTACATTTGTAAACATTCTTCTACACCCTACGATGATAGCACTTTGAAATTATTCAGAACTGTCTCTGCTCACCACACAAGAGCAAACCAAGTTGACAATGTATAATGCCACGGTGCAAAGCTAGCGCAAAGATTTATTTCATTTTCGGCAAAGTTTGGACAAAGTTTGTCGTTTGGTATGTGCTCTGTGCAGCTTGACTCAATATTTAGATTAATTAAAGTAGTCTTTGTGCTGTTTAATTAAGAACAACAGCTTCCAGGAGTGTATTACTTCCTATGCAGACAAAATGAGCCTTTTCTTAATATGCATATTATCTATAAAAATGTTTAGACCCATGTTTATCTCTTAATCTTAGAACTAAAGTCATCAATTAGACATTTTTTCAGTGGCTCTTTTGAGCAGTAGTTTTTTTATGCGCAGAAGATTTTTACCCTTCAAGTGTTCTTTGTTAATATATCATTTCTGATTATAAGTCACTGAGCCAACATTTTCTTGCCCAAGTACACGAATTATATGTATGTTAAATTAGAATCAGAATTCAGTCAGCAGAACAGAAGCCGACACTGCCAGAGTTTACGAGAGCTTGGACGAAGGGTTGGCTATATAATACAATCGTTGGCTCGGACCAATGCTAAGTAACTGCGCCTCCCCGAAGACAAATTTGTTCAAGCCACTATCTGTATCGGCGGTTACTTATCGCGCACGAGAATGAGATCGACGTCGTCGTCGCCGTCGCCGTCGGGCGTCAGTGACGTCTATTTCAGCGATATAGCGTCGAGTTTGGTGTCGTGGCAACGGAAAGAGCTTCTGTAGCTGTGCTAGTAAAGGTAAGAGTGATGATGATCAAGATGAAGCTCCTCCGCTCTTTCATGCGTTCTTCGTTCGCCTTCCGTTCCACCCCCGCCCCCTCCCACCCTCTAGTGCGTGATGGGTGTAATCCGCGAAAAGCCACGGTGCAAATAAAACCTTATTAATCGCCGTCATAAAGACCAAGGCGAAAGGTTGTCAAGGAATAGTGCTGCTAATTCCGACCAAATTATGACCCATTATACCGACGTTTAGTTGGAGAAAAACAAACTATATGAAGAGATTTCTAATAACGCTGAAAATTAATGACGCGAACAGAAATATGTGGATTGCAGCTAAGAAAACTTTACGCTTTGATTTTATTATCGCTATCGACGTAAAATATTGCATTTTTCAGTTGAGCAAGAATTTTATATGATGGTATAAATTTATTACATCGATTTCATCGTGATCAGTAAAAACCTGGCAGGATCTCGCAATGATTTAATTGCCCAGAATCCATGCAACTCA
Source organism: Lednia tumana (assembly GCA_003287335.1). Lineage (NCBI taxonomy): Eukaryota > Metazoa > Arthropoda > Insecta > Plecoptera > Nemouridae > Lednia > Lednia tumana. The sequence goes on from QKMV01003512.1 coordinate 5,554, forward strand.
AAATTTTCTGATAAAAGATATTACCTTTCTATCTTGGGGAAAAGATCTATGACCTAAGATCTAAGATTCTATCTTCGAGATCTTCGAAACCTTAGAGATCTTACAGAAAACCTTATGACCTTGTGATATGCCTTTTTAGGTGTGCACCGCACATGTATTAAGAACGCAAAAATTCTTGCCACGTGGAAAATATAAGTGGTGTAGTGCAAAAAAAGGCTTTTGTTAAAGCTTAACGCTGAAGAGCGTTGTCCTTCCTCAACGATCAGACTTTTGCATGCGGAGGTAAGTGCTATTGTGCCCCATCATGGCCCGAAGCCTGAAGCAGCGAACATTGTCCATATACGAGGCATCCACCATTGTGGTTGAGAGAAAGAAATAAGCGAAGGTGGGACGGGAGCGCCTCCGTTCTCCGGATGGCAATTCCCATTTGGATGCGATGAAATATTCATGATCAGCGATCGGAAGTCCGATCCTGGGAGCTGTGAAACGTGATGACAAAAACAAGACGATCGTAATTCGTGAATCGTTGGCTCGAAAAAAACTTGTCGGTAAAGTATTGCAACGCCAACAATATTCCATAAGCGACGCTGATTTTCAAACGATCGAGTCAAAACAATTCACATCTGTGTTGTTATTTGAAAAATGCTGTATGTAGTCAGTTTCAAGAGAACTTGAACCCTTATGGTGGCAATTCCTTTAGAGGAAATTCTATAACTACCTCGTTGTAATCCTTTGATCTGTCGTCGTCGTTGTCGACATGCACTTGTATATCGCATACAATGAGCTCGAGGTGACTTTTTCGGCATGAAAATTCCATTACACATCGAATTTTATATGGGATTCCATACTTGAAACCACAGCATATTCCATCTCATTCAATGGGCCGCCAGCATTCCAGAGCTTATTAACATAGAAGAAAATTTAATGCCAGAAAAGCATTGAAAGCATTGACTCCTCAACGTTAACTGACTCTGTAATACATTTTTTCTAGTTTAGTTCCGGTTTAGTTTTCGGTTAGTTCTAGTTTAGTTAAGTTTAGTTTTAGTTTATTTCTAGTTCTAGTTTAGTAGTAGCCGAGTATATGGCTTTAAATTTGTTATCCCTGTCATAGAGGAGTCTTCATGCTCTGCAGTAGCTATAAAAACAATGTCCATTTTTGAAACACCCCCGCGCTGATCTTATGTGATTTTCCTATTTTCTTGCCTGTGCAGCACAAAACAACTCAAGTGCTATAAGAGCTGAGTGGAGACGCTTCGCTCGCTCGTTCAAATTACCAGTTCGACCCATTCGAGCGAGAGAGCAATCGAGCTGTTTTTTTATCGCGCTCTCGATGAAGGGACGAATCTAATCGAGCCTTATCGAGGACGAGCACGAGAGATTAAACGCATTACAGCGAAGAGGTGGGGAAGATCTGCTATGAAGGATGTCCGCCAGGGTTCATGTTCTGCTGAAACGAACCGTAGTATGCATACAATGAATACGATTACGTTCTACTCCTGTTTAATCCGTACCTTGGTATATACGTAGCTGGCGTGGTGGGGTTATTTACACAATTGGTAAAATAGGTGCATCCGCAATTGTGTTTAGATATTAAAGCCGTTGTTGTATACGTTTACATAAAGTACTCCTCGGGTTCGTATTAACAGTGCGAGTGCCAACATTGTGTGAGAATCGTGTAGGATGGTGTGCACATATACAGCCTGTATTCCCGCAAGAGAGAATCGAGTCGTTTCTCCACGCGAGCTTGGTTCTGAATGTGCTTCGTGGAATGGATGTAATGTACCTAAGTGTATGCTAACGTCGGGGGAGGAATGTTAGGCGGCTGCACGATAGCGCAAAAAGAGAGGTGACTCGAGGCTCACACTCATACAGGCGTGAGATAAAATGTAATACGGTGCGGGGTTGATGTAAAATCTGTCTTACTTATATAGAAATATGGACAATAAGAAAGGACGTTAAAGATATGGTAGCCGAAGGAAATGTGGGAAAGATAGGAGGACGAAAATTATGGGAAAGATAGAATGTGGTAAAATGAAACCTGTGGGGAAGAGAATAAGTGGGTGATACGAATTTCAAAATAGGGATTCTCCGTAGGGTCCAGTGAGGAATTTGAAGAAGGACGCTAACAAGAGAGAGTAACGTAGCTAGAAGGATAGGTGGATAGGTGATTGGAATTGGTATCGAGGCCGCAGGACCTTTTATATCTAGAGAATAAAAAAAACAAATCCCTCGTGACTTGAAAGGAACGACTCGAGATAGAAGAAGCATCGTTGGCGAGAGAGAAGATAAACTGCACGGATTGCACTAAAAAGTGAAGCCAAAGTTCAGGTCGATTTTTCTCGCTGATTCTGGAGGACGATGTCGACACGCGTCAGGTTTTTCGGGGACAGCACCGTTTTAGGTCTCAAGAGCGCGGTGAAAAAATACGCGGCTGTTTCACCGTTCACGTCAACTGGTTAGACGGATGGTCACAATTTCTTTCACTCGCTAAACCAATCAGCTGAGCACCGAAATCAGATCATGAAAAAAGAAACATTCGAAAGCAAATGTCAATTACGTTATCCCGTCTCCGTTTTAACGGAAGCTTTTCAAAAAGCGAGAGCAAGAGAGAGAGAGAGAGAGAGGAGGTACACGACGTGGAACGGATTTTCGTTGCCTTAGTTACGTCCCATGCAATGTGTAGGAATTGATTACTCTGGCGGAAAAAGCGCGAGGGTGGAAAGGGGGGTTGGCGTCGAGAGAGAAAGGACGCTGCCGTGCACAAGTCAGCGGGAAACGACGCGTCGTTCGTCGTTCGACTTCACGACGGAGAAGGAGGAAGGGATTAAAGTGAACACTAATCGAGATTAATATCATACATGCAGCGCAACATTGCCGATGCGTGCGCGAAGCAGCTTTGGTGGGTTTCGACGTAAAATCGCAACCTCAAACTATATAATGCTCAGACTACAATGCTCAGACCATGGACATGAAAATAGATGTCAATGCCTTGTCTTACATAGATCATCACAGATGAAGCTAATTGATTGTATTCGTAATGTTGTGTTTCGCAGTAGGGCATAGGTGATTTACTGCGAGAAGCACTTGCACTGAGTAAAGCTAGAAAAAACTGGAAAGCAGAGTTCGACGTGTGACGTATCGGTGGGATCGAATGCGAATACCGAGAGATCCATGAAAAACTCTCGTTTCAATATTTACTTGGAAAACACTATAGGTAAATATTCCTATAAAATATTAACATAACACTAACTACATGCTTTATAATGATCTCGTTCAATTCATTTAAAAATAACGAGTGCACAACTACGCCTGCCATTTGTAATTGCTACTTGAGTGAACCCTTTCAATCCAGAACCAGACACCAGGTTCTTTGAAATTTAGAATGAATAATTTCGTATTCAAACCAAGACGGAATAAAGCAAGCTTCAATCAAAAAACAAACGAGTTGCTGATTTTCTCGAGCAGGCTTCACCGAAAATAAATCTCTGTAGCGAAATCAATAGAGAGGCCGTAAACATCGCCGCGCCTATCGGTGTAACGCCGAGACGCTTTAAGTGGGAACCGGCACAGACTAAAAACAGTGGACGTAATTGAAACGACGCTTAACAAGACAAAGCGTACCCGTGTGGCATCGTCACGGCCCGCAAGTTATTAGTCGTTTATCAAAATCTAAGCGGCTACGAACGCTACATTGCGCAGAGTCCTCCTCCAGGCTAAGGCTAAAGCCGGTGGGTTCGTCCCTAGAGTGAAATTGTGCCCACGATACCAGTTAGAAAAGTTCAGGTCGGAAAACTGCTGGAGTGTGAGTGGATGGAGTTTATAAGTGATGCTTTATATTGTTACTTCGTCAGAAGTAATTAGTTTTACCATTTGCGTTTCAAACGTTTCCACGCAACTGCTCTGTGTTAGAACTGGCCGGCTGCGTCCGCAAATATAAGATTTGCATACACATACCTCATCATTTACTGTAAAACACATGTATGTGCGATATGTCAAACGAAATTATTTTATAACGTGAATTTAAGCTTATACTTAGTATTTACAGGGCGTTTTCTTTGAATTTCAGAAACAGGGTTTAATTATGCTGTAGACATGCTTTTACCATCAAGTTAAGCACGGGTTTCAGTAAATAGATCGCATACCCCTTTTTTGGAGTGCGATTTAGGGGAGAGGATGGCTTAAACCACCTCCCCCTTTCACTATTTCGTTGATTCAATCATTAATCCCCAGTGAAGTTTACGAGTAACAAAAAAACGAAAAAACACACTCTCCTTGTATTCCAGGAGTATGAAGCTACCTCAAACTCACTACATAGTAACAAGTTAGATAGAATTTCGTTAGGTGCACATAAAAGGGACGTATTACATTTATATAAATTTTGCTTTGACATGCAAAAACCGACATCGTAAAAAAGCTTTTAAAAGTAAAGAACGAAACTTGCATACGTTTTAATAACGAGTTCGAGAGTGTATTAAATTTGGCTAGCCGAGTGTTATGGAAATATAAAACACGCCTGTGCTCAAAACTCCACAATGGCGAATACCCGTGCAGTTGAGGGCTCATTGAATTTCAAATTAAAATTCCATGCGAATGTTAATAATTTATACCTCCAACAAAATAACACGCATGCGAAAATTTCTAATGCAGCACATGGCAGTTTTTTTTTTCGTAATTTTTATCTTCTATGTCCTATTAATTTACCAGCATCCCCAAGCTAATTGTTTCAATATTTACTCAATTAAACCATAAATAACGAGATATAAGATATGTCGTATATTTCATTGTAGAAAGATGACTAGATACACTTTCATACTCGATCATTTTGCTAAGTCTCCAATTTTTGAACAAGAAAGACTAGGGACCCTAGGCTAGGGCGGTGGGTATTTTGTAAGCAAATAAGAGTATTAAAAAAATGTTGTAACAAACAAACTGCCATGGCAGTTTGTTAAGTTGTAGAAGTTCTCAGCAGTAAAGCCTATTTACTAACAGTTTTTTTGGAAACTAGTGCTGAAATAAATTTAATAAAGAGTATTTTTGGTTTCGTATGAGTATAATACATACACACATCTCATCAATAGTTAATAAACAATGCAAAATAAAATAAAACCTAAATAAGTTAAGGCTGGTATGCTGAGTAAGCAGGAAGCACATTAGAGGGGTGATTTTACAGCCAAGCTTCATATTTCGGCTGCTGATGTTTTGTAAAAACTTTATACTCCATCCAGACACCCCCGAGAATAATGCTATTGACATGGAAAATATGTTTATACGGACTAAAGTATAAACAATGTTTCAGCACTGCTTGAAAATGTGCACCTCATGACAAAAGAAGATGGTCTAATATTATCCCGCTAGTGTGCATGAAGGACAGCTATGTTTCTTGCAATGTAATAATGGTAAAAGACCGTCGAAAAGTAAGAATAAAACAAGTCTGTCAGAGATGAAAGAAAAGTCGAGTTTCTTTTCCTTCGATCTCATTTCGCCGTAGTTTCAATGTACGAGTGCCTGTGTACTGTATCTACAGACGTGGAGATGAAAGAAAATAAATGCTGGGGTTTTCAAAATCCGATGCTTTTGTAAATAACATCCATCGAAGACAGTAACGAATTCGAATAGTTGATGTTTATTGCAGAATATGGAAGAAAACTTTACGCGACTTTTCTACAGGCATACAGAGAATGCAATGCACTGCAAATGCCGAAGAAATACTCGCATCATTTTCAATAACGTAAGTCAATGAAAATGAATGTTGCTAAAGTCTATCCTGACCTGTATATCCTGAATTATTATACACAAGCCATAATAATTAAAA
>QKMV01003513.1:0-11363 GCA_003287335.1 Lednia tumana
CTAGCACACCCTAGCCATGGCCCCCTAGCGCACCCTAGCCCTGGCCCCCTAGCACACCCTAGCCCTGGCCCCCTAGCGCACCCTAGCCCTGGCCCCCTAGCACACCCTAGCCCTGGCCCCCTAGCGCACCCTAGCCCTGCCCCCCTAGCGCACGCCCCTGGTGTAAAACTAAAGTAGCTACAAATGATAGATCGGACACGGTAGTTGTAATTTGCACAAAGCAATCCCTAAGTCAATCGAAAAAAATTAACGGCATTATTATATTACACAATTGCAGAGAAAGATTCTGCCATTCAATGGGATCTGAATCTATTTATTGAAAGCATTCCTACTCACTATGGTTCGGAAGCAGCAACACGTTGGGGTAGGGGGGAGATTTCTTGCTTGTTTGGAATTGTGACAGAAAACAGAATCCAAAAAGAGACGGTACATACATATTATCATATTTTCGAGTCAGGTGGCCTCAAATGCTTGCCTGTGAGGTAAACGGATCGTCACTTGTAGTGTGTTTTAAGATTAATGAATGCAGTAGCAGGTAGAGTGGGGGTGAGGCAAGTGACAAGCGGATATAAAGAATTTCTGTGAGAGAGACACAATGAGAGAGAGAGAGAGAGAGCAGGGTGATAAACTCGAAGGTAGAGTTCATTGCGGAATTAGCTTGAACTACTTGCAATATTTGGGAGTTAAATTGGCCCCAAAAAGTGGCGTACAAGTGGTACATGGAATTACTCCTCCTGAAGGTTTTTTTAAAAGATACAGCAACGGGCAATATTTCATTGTGTTTGTAATGAATTCATCATTCCTGGCTTCTTCTCCAAATTTCATTGATACGCATCAGATTTATTGTCTACTTCATAAAAAATACCCTATATTCGACCCTTATTTTAAAATTGAAAATGTTTCAATTTTGGAGATTTTAAAACTGGTCATGAATTAGTATTACTGTATCATCTCAAGAATGAAAAAACCCGCACAGCTCTACATATGACGGTCTTATCAGGGTTAGTAATTTGGCTGCCCGTTAAAAAACTAAGTGGTAAGCTTAATAGGAGAACAGTGTAGTAGGCGAAAAGACATACGAATATTCAGCCCAAGTTTTTCCGCCAACACCCTATCCATGGTTATGCCCAAAGATTGTAGTAAATGTTATGCCGATACGGTTGGGAATTCACTAACAAACTATTCTGTTTCTCGTACATTTTGTTTGGAGGGAGCTCGGTGAGGACGACAACAGGTACTACATGAGACTTGGAAAATATTTCCGGAAATTTTTTAAAAGCAGCAATGCCAAATAGTGGTCCACAGGCAGAAAGTGCCAAAAAAACAGGGATAATCTGTCGAAGCTATAATAGCAATTGACTTGGCTACGATGAGACTGAAAATGTACTAATTAAATCCAGGAATTTGTTTTTTGTTTGTACCCCATTTATAAAGGTTTTACCCCTCTTCTCGCTAGTGCTTAATAATCCAACAATTTTTTTATTTTGTGTGTGTGTGTGTGTGTGTGTTTGTGTGTGTGTGTGTGTGTGCGTGTGTATGTATGTGTGTGTTTGTGTGTGTTTGTGTGTGTGTTTGTGTGTGTGTGTGTGTGTTTGTGTTTGTGTGTGTGTGTGTGTGTGTGTTTGTGCGTATTTGTGTGTGTGTGTTTGTGTGTGTGTGTGTGTGTTTGTGTGTTTGTGTGTGTGTGCGTGTTTGTGTGTGTGTGCGTGTTTGTGTGTGTGTTTGTGTTTGTGTGTGTGTGTGTGTTTGTGTGTGTGTGTGTTTGTGTGTGTGTGTGTGTTTGTGTGTGTGTGTGTGTGTGTGTGTTTGTGTGTGTGTGTGTGTTCGTGTGTATGTGTTCGTGTGTTTGTGTGTGTGTGTGTGTGTTTGTGTGTGTGTGTGTGTGTTCGTGTGTTTGTGTGTGTGTGTTTGTGTGTGTGTGTGTTTGTGTGTGTGTGTGTGTGTTTGTGTGTGTGTGTGTTCGTGTGTTTGTGTGTGTGTGTGTGTGTTCGTGTGTTCGTGTGTGTGTGTGTTTGTGTGTGTGTGTGTTTGTGTGTGTGTGTGTGTTTGTGTGTGTGTGTGTGTGTGTGTTCGTGTGTTTGTGTGTGTGTGTGTTTGTGTGTAAAAAAACTCACATTCGAGACATATTGTTGGAAAGCATGCTATCCAGTCTTGGGTAAGTGACCTCTTCTAAGTAGTGTCTGGAAACAACCGTGGAAGCCCCCCAGTTGCGGCCGTTCGACCCGTTTATGACCGGACCAACCCAGACCACCCTCGGGACCCCCAAACTGCAGCAAGCTCCAGGCAGCACAAATATTGCCTCAGAGTCACCGACATCATTAGTTGTCCGTGGGGAATAAACTTCAGGTTTCACAAGTAAAAACAGCTACAAAATAAATATTGGAGAATAATAATATCACTATACAAATGTCTGTCCGCTCGAGGAATCGAACCTCGAACCCCGAACCTCCGGTTTTCATGATCGATTTTGTTACCATCTGAGCTAAGCAGATGATGAGATTTTTGAAGTGAGCACCCAAGTGGCCTCGTAATGAGTAAATTAATCTGAATAATAATTGATATTGATAATTGATAATGGACGACTAGCGTTCCAGAGGCGATCAACATTGGGGGATTTTTAACGCCATAATAAAAGCATTGTCCCACAACGTTGATTGACTCTGGAATTCCTTGATCACTAGTCGTCCATTGATATAGCCACCAGGCAGTTAAGCAAAACTGGGCTGGGTCACAGGTCGGACTGGTGACCACTCAAACCAAGACGGCCAGTTCTGTTTCGGGAGAGAAATGTCTTTTTGAAAATTTTTCCATCGGAGTGGAATCCCCAAGGCAAGAATTAGCCAGAAGCAAATACCATATCAAGCCAATCTGTAATTTCAGAAAATTTTGGATTCTCCAGCCGGCGAGATTTCCATTTCCATGTACGATGTGCAATAATGGCTGTGTGAGCCAATCACCGACATAAAATGTCACCATCCCATAATTATGTCTCTTCGTCCTAAAAATATACACAAGTGAGGTCGATAAATATGTCTTCTTTTGAGTGATTCCTTTTCAAAGCATCTGCTTTCAAAAAAATATCAAAAATGTCCACCTAAGGGATGGAGTGCCAAAATATGGAATTTTTACAAAAGTATATTACTACAAAAACAAGCAGTTTTCTTGAGAAATCTTATGCTAGCGGTGCCGCAAGTGCAAGGCGAAGAAAAAAATTCAGGCTAGTTCAAGAAGTAAAGCGCGCATTCGTAATAATTCATATTGTCATAAAATAGGCCAACGTAAAACGTCCGTGGTGGTCCGTGGTATATTCACATGCGAATTAAAATGAATGCATTCAAGCCCGGTAGATTTGAGCGCCATTTCCTTGTAGCTCGTTTGCAACGCTCTCCGCAGTTAATAAAGTGAACTAATATATTCGGTTAGGACGCCGTTCTTCCGTTTCCTGTCTGATACACACGGCAAAATGAAGGCTAAAGGAGATGTAAGTAACAATTATTTTACAATTAAACGCTTTAATACGTGTTGGTCAGCTCTGCAATATCAAACATTTGAAACTAGATCTTGTGTTATTTTCTCATAAGCAAATATCCGCCGTTCCACACCACTTTTTACGTGGAATCGTGTGTTCAAATAGCGTTTACCCATCTGTAGCGTGGTCAACATGGATTTAGGCACGCAGCTTTGACAAATTCGGTATTTTATTTTTCAGTTGAAAGAATATGAGGTCATCGGGCGCAAGCTCCCGACCGAAAAGGATCCCGTTACTCCGCTGTACAAGATGCGAATTTTTGCGCCAGACGCAATTGTCGCCAAATCTCGCTTTTGGTACTTCCTTCGACAACTGAAGAAGTTCAAGAAGACGACAGGTGAAATTGTCCAGATCAAGCAGGTGCGTGGATGTGGCAGTTAGGTTTATTGATGTGGAAAGTGTTACGGTAGGTAGTCAAGTGCAAAAAGGTAGTGGAACCATGGTGTAAACACGTTGTACAAATCCTACGAGCTCAAATAGATTAAGGAAATAACGCTGGCACAGGCTGCGGGCTCGACCGCTTGTTTGCCACTTTGTCCTTATGTGCTTAATAACTATAATAATATAATAACTATAAAAACTATTATGACTTAATAAGTGTAGGTGTCATAATTATTAATTTAATATCTAAGGCGTACCTGCTATCAAAGAATACACAAATCCAGATGAGATCGACTGAGAATGGCTCATTGATACCGCAGAAATCGTTCTTAAATGTTATAAATAGTTAATCCTCGATGCTAGCTGCACTTTGGTCAATATAACTTTGTGGTTATGTGTGAAAATTGGAAGTGATGCTCTGTATTTTAACCCTCTAATTCTCTGCTTAGATTCCGGAGAAGTCTCCGATCAAGATCAAGAACTTCGGTATCTGGCTGCGTTACGACTCACGATCAGGCACCCACAACATGTACCGCGAGTATCGTGACACCACTGTCTCTGGTGCTGTGACCCAATGCTACCGAGACATGGGCGCCCGCCATCGAGCCCGAGCGCACTCCATCCAGATCATCAAGGTGGAGCAGGTTCTTGCAGGTGCTTGCCGAAGACCACTCGTCAAGCAGTTCCACGACTCGAAGATCAAGTTCCCGCTACCGACAAGGATAGGCCACAAGAACCAACTGGCGAGATTCGCGTTCAGGAAGCCACGCACATTCTTCCAGTAATGACCATGTCCATATTGTGTAAATGTGTCAGGTGGTTATCGTGAATTTGGCCCTTCTTTCAACTTTCATTGAATAAAGAACGATTTTTGGGGATTGGCATCAAATCATCTCTTGTTGTAATTTTTCTCCTGGTAATTCTCACCATGAATCGGAGTCAAGCTGTTGTTGATCTGGGTACTAACTTAGTTTGTCCCATGCCAGGGGCACGACTAAACTTATGGGGTTTTTGGCCGGCAGGCACCTGAGTATACTGCGCAGCTAGTGTTTGCCATGATTACACTCTCTTTCTTGGCTGCAGCTAGTCCAATACACCAGTACTGAAACTAGTTATGCCAAGTGAATGCACGGGTTGACAACAATCTCAATGGTTAGGTGGTGCTTTGAAGCGACAAGCGGGTATTTCTACTCTGAGCAAAAGATAACTATTAGAAACAACTATCGGAGTTTGAAGAATATTAAAATCACTTCAAAAATACCTGCTTACTCGAGGACTCGAGTCCTTGAGTAAGCAGATATTTTTGAAGTGATTTTAATATTCTTCAAATTAATACTAGCCGTGTATTTGGCTTTAAATGTGTTATACTTTTCAATGATCCGAGTTCTTTCTCGATGTACCCCCCATATGTTTGGTGGTCCAATAGGTAAATATCCTCGGCGCACGGCGATAACTGTAGAACTTCTTTGGCAAGAATTGATTTTTTGATGGAAAAAATCAGGAAAAAACATTTTTTCGACAGCAAAAGTTAAATGATTCCACGAAATCAATGAGCCATTATTTTAACATTGAAAAGTACCGAGTAACTCCGAATGGACCATTTTATTGCTTACCAATATTGCATAAATAGGAGTTGGTTAGTATTGGCACAGTCTTAACTAGACTTGCAAAATAATTTCTGCTGCAGGCATGTTGGGAAGAACTTATTTGCAAACTACACATGCTAATTTTGATTAACATCGATTATCTCGGAACTAATAAAATAGCGTTACGCAGTTTCCACTACAGCAAAAATATTTTTCCATGTTTCGCTGCTTGCTTGCTTGCTGCTTAAGTGAAAATTGATCAGTGTTCCAAAATTTTTGACTATCAAAATTGGCATATAAATTTTTACACATCATAAGAGTCAACATCGGTTTCAAATTTTTCATTTACTCCAGCTTGTATTCCTAGTGGAAATGGAGGCATCAACCCTTTTCTACACAAAAACTTGCCAATTTCGGCATTGAATTCTAGGGACATCATTTCTCGATGATTATTGATTGGGCATTTCATGTCCTAATTTTGTTGCCATTTCTAATATTGATGCGTTGCCCTCGTCGGTCCCTGAGTAGGGAAAAGAATAAAAAGCAACAGTACCGTTGAACTGCTCAGAGGCACCAAATAACGTCTGCGGCGTTACGACATCCCTGTTAGCTGAGCTGCTTATCGGTTGGGGTGGCTTTGGTTTTGAAAGCTGTCCAGCCACCCCCCGCATTTACGAGTGTGCTGTATCAACAGTTGACAACAAATGGGGTGGTTTTGACTTAGTACTAATAGGCATCTAAAACAAAGTTCATTCCAATGCAACTACTGAAATCAAAACGCTGACTTCTGCAAGAAGTTTTTGGATTAGAGACGCGGCATTTTGGTCTTTGTGGCGACAGCAGCGCTACCTAGTAGAGAACGCTTGTACTGAACAAGGATACGGCCCGCCCACCTGTTGCATTCTTCGCGCCAGGCAGCAGCACTTAGGCCGCGTGCGCGCTGCGCGGGCACCTGTTTGGCCTATGGCGCCGAAGGGCATTGTTGTCAGTTGAATACGTGCAAACGAATGCGCGCTACAAGTGGCGAGGGTGTTTTGCCTGTCCTTACTACATTCATAAGCGGAGATCTGTGCCGTGATTTGTGTAGTTCAACGAATTGTGATCGTCGGCTGCAAAGACCTGTTGGATTAACTCAAGCCAGATAAGGGTAATTATTGTGATATTTTTCTAATAGTTTCGATCGCCTTATAGCGGTTCGCTGGATGATGTTGCGTCTGTGTGGTGAGCGGGGAGTGTCACACGTTTACACCTCGCCGGCCTTCAATCTGGCCGTGTTCCGCTCCAAACATTTTTAAATCTGGTCAGTTTTGTTTCTGTATACACCAGACCGACGCTTATCAAAATGCGTAGGGTGTAATAGGAGTTAAAGATATTCCGATTCTACATGAAAAATTACTTGGTTATGTCTGACGAATGATGACAGAACTTGCGTGCAATATGACGTTTCTCTTATCTTGACATTTGGAATGTACAGTGGTTAGTAGTTGCGTGCTTATGTTATCATTTATAACGGCGTGATTTTTCTGGAGGCTCTTCACGATAGAACAGGGTGGTATGTGTATGCCTACCGCCCGCCGGCAAACAAGAAATGCCAAGGACGTTCGTTTTATTTCTCAAGATCAGTCAACTCTTGACGCCCAGCCTCTTCTTCGTGTTCGGCCACTGGTCATCATCGGATCAAATATTGACACTAGATTACGTTAGAGCCAATCCTTCTGTCGCATGCGGAAGAAGCTTTCATGAGTATGGAGTAGCCGAAAATGTTGGTACTTAACAATATTTTATTTCAACAGTAAAAATGTAGATGTCGGATTCTCTTGTGGTCAACGCGTTGCCGTTGCTTATTTTAGTTTTTAACCTTGTTATTGAGAAATTATGTAATGCATTCTTGTTAGTGTATCTATCGTAGATCGTGAGAAACATTAGATTGATACGTGCGAGATAGATTTCCGTACATGCTGATTAAGAAATTTCACTGCCCGTTTCTCTAACAATTCTCACGATTTACTTAGTAAATACGCTTCGATGATATCGAATATAATGCTATTCCGTCCTATGAAGCTTGAAGCATACCGCTTATAGATACCACCGTGGAAAATGGAGTATATTAATGATATTAAGAATAAAAGGTAAAGGATATCAGGTGTTGATTTTCCAAAGAGAACAATATAACATGAATCTTAACTTAGTACAGCACCTTCCGGTATTTATGAGCTAACTATAAATCTTACTATGCACTCTTCGAAGCATTATTACATGAAATTTCTCAAGAATACATGCAGTGTTAAACAGATTACATACATGGCCGAGTGATTATTTTATTACTTTAGAAAGCCATGTACTACTGCTCCTCGACCCTTCCTTCAAATGTGGAGTACACGTACGCACATACGTTCTCTCTGTAAAGTCTAAATTCCTAACTTGCTGCCTAAAGCCTACCGACAGGTTGAGAAGCGACAGGCAATCGGCTGACGATGTTCTCATTCTTAATTTTGCCAAGAACAATCGTTGGCCGGCCGATGCATCAACGAACGGCGCACGGCAACGGATTTCACTTCCGGCCCTATTTTGGACTTGCATACGATGCCGATGCCATGCGGTTTCACTTCCTTCCCGTCACTCTACTCACATCATGTGGAAGACCGAAGAAGACCAAGTCGTGAAATGTTTGGCAGATGGGAACTGTCTCGAGGATATCGTACATCTTGTTTGCCGGACACGTAAACAATTGCCTCGAGTCACCCTCGCTCATTTCATGTCAGTGGCGTGGCTACTCGTCCCAAGCGCGTGGGTCCGACATGCTAAAATTTAATTAAAAATGTTTCGCGTAGTAACACCTTTGTTATCCCTCTTTAACTGAGCAAAGTGTATCGGTGGTACCGTCTCTGATTTCGGCACTGCTATACGACGTGTACCTAACGCGTCATTAGTTGTCAACCTAATTCCCTTAAATCTGTTAATTCTAATTAGGTTTACGTACCTACCGCTACTTATACTTATGGCGTATTCGATCGGCATGCACTAGTGTGCACTGAGTGCCTGATTAGAGAGAGAGACAGAGAGACAGAGAATATTTATCATGATAAAATAATCGCTGACTCTTTTCAGATTACACTCCGTTCGCACCAGAGCAGCCAGCCGAATGCACCACTAGTTATTTACACCGTTGGCATGGTTACTTCGTACTAGGTGTATTAGCTCTTTGTATGTGCAACACGAGCGCCCAAACTTCCATCTTGTCGAACGGAAGGGGTCGCGAATGAGGGGTACCTATCATGGCGCGTTTAGCATGTAATCGGAAGGTCCAGCTGATTCGATCCTAGTGACCAGCTATCGTGGTCTTGATTTCCCATGATTTTCTGCGACAATTCACGCGAATAGTTTCGCCGCCAAAAGGGCCCGTCGACAGTGTTGCTGGCGCCTTGAAGGCCGTGGAAATCCCAAAGGTCTTTAAAACACATCCCTTACGTACGCCACTGCATATTTCAGTGATGGATTCTCAGTGTCTGTACTCTGTAGGGTGGCTCAACTCACAGAAGGAGTGTGCTATTTTGGTTAGCAGCCACCCCAACCAAACTAACAGAACAGTGATCACATCTGTCTTACTTATTACTCATCATTAGCCAGCAATTCCATGTCTTGCTTTTATGTTCCAAGCGAATTATTTTAATCCCTGACTGAGATAAAGAAATTGCATAGCTTTGCAGCCATGTAGTTCTATTACATATAAACTATACATGCACATTATGCAGTTTTTTCTTCATGAAGTTTTACTGCACAGTAGAACATCTGTTTGAAACAGTTATAGTCCCGTATATTTTGCTAGCGGAGCATGCTTGTACAGTTAGAGTCGTATTTACACATTATAAACATACCCTTGCATACCTGAAATGGGTTGAATAGGTACGTGTAGAGTTAATATCCATATATTTATAGACTGTTTTTATCGACATCGAAGCATGGATACTTTCCAGGCATGACAAGAAGGTACCAAATTTTCTCAAAATCCGCGAATTTGTAAAAGTCTCGAATCTGAGAATGTCGCTCCTCATGAGTTGGCCGAGAGTGCGACTACACGACCCAATGACACGCGACATCGAAACGCATCGATCTCATCTACCGATATATCACGTAGTACTTCATAAAGCGACTTCAATGATCGATATTTCGTCTTCGTTGTGTGATTTTATTTTGCCCACATCTCGACCGCGCATTGATATTATCGCGCCACTCTAATCGCCTGTAGCTGGACAACTACATTCTAACGATATATTCGTTACAGAATACTTACATTTAAGTCTAGATACTTGTAAGTTGTTAGCTTTCCTCCCTAGCCTGGCGGTTCCATGGACTTTATGACATTAATAAAACTTGAACACTGGTGGTGGAAAGCTAGTCTTCAAAGTATAAATCCCTATCCTTAGACTTTGCTACCCAAGCCTTGAAGACTACAGGCCATTTGCTTCCACCTTAGTCTAGACTTACTTGCACAAAGCTCGATTTGAGACTACAGTAGTCTCGCACTCGCACCTATCTTTAGCAGTTCTCACCTACACCACCTCTACAATTGATTCCCCCACTATCCAGCCGAAGGGTTGGACGATTTCAGTGGCGACTCGACGATAAACCCAAGATAGTGAGATTTTACAACCTCAACACCGAAGGTCCACAGGTATGGAATCTCGAAGATGTCAAGAATAGAAGAAAGAGCCGTTTCAAAATGCCACGCTATATTCTCAATCGAAAAACTGATCTCCGACACTTTAGAAATTGGAGGGTTTCATGTCTTTTACAACAAATTGGAATCGCGCTAACGCACGAAGGAAATACATGTGTGAAAGGGTTGCTTTGCCTTCTGCAATCAGATAGTACAATCTATCTGTTACGAGACGACAGCGTGCTCACCGTCTCTTCGGGCGCGTAGCGGGGGAAGAAATTGTGGGGGTAGTGGAGGTAAAACCTGCTGAAGATAGTTCCGAAAGGACATTTTACACCGACACCATATAAAAATGTTTATTTTCTTAGTTGGGTTAAAATCAAGTGCAAAAAAGTCCAACCCTAACGGCTAGGATTGTACACGCTTATAACTAAGAAATCGTTTGTTAGTTATCGTACCTCATACTCTGGCGGAGAAAAGATATGCAGCAAACATTGGAAAGTGGCATTGATGTCGCATTCACATTACAATGCATAGCGTGTAACTACGAATGCCAAAGCATGAGCATAGAATATTAGTTGGCTAAGGCCAGTGAATTGATGTGACCAGTTAGGAACATTCCTATAAGCTACCTCTCAGCAAACAATTGTTAGTATGGAAGGTAATAATGCTATCAAGAAAAGCTAGGTCGCACCCGAAACGATTGAAATTCTTCACCCTTTCTGCACCTGCTAGGATGCGTTTGTGTTGCATTTACCTAAGTGGCGAATGCAACTGATGGGAATGCAATTATGCAATGAGTTGATGGGGTTTAGCCGGAGGGAAGCGCTGCAAGCATTATCGCGTTGATAGAGCGAGCGTATGTGAGGAGGTTCCAATTAAATATCTCATCGCGCGTCAGGAAATAGCTGTGCCAGACAGAGATTTCATTTGAGAAAATCCCTGATCTTATTGGTAAAATAATGTTTCTGATTAATACGATTTTTTACTATAAAATTGAAAAACTAATCAGCCTATTTGGTCTCAAAAGGTACATTACAGATCTAAGTTAGTGCATCTAGAAAAATGTTCAACTTCTGACATTTGGAACGCAAAAAAAAAAAACCGGCGGTGAACCGGTGGAAAGAGGTGAGCTTAGGGCCGGTTTTACAACTTTTCTTAACTCCCAGTTAAGAGTTATTCATAGGATTAAATTGGTATAGCCATGGCA
>QKMV01003515.1:0-11360 GCA_003287335.1 Lednia tumana
TTAGCAAAACGTTGGCAGCTTAGTGTCAGTTAAGTTTTCAGCAGTTTAACCCAGTTATTAACAGTTTTTTTAAAAACAGGCACCTTCATTTAAAAATATGGATCCGTAAACTTGTTAACTTTCTCAGAAAGGTACGTACGCTGCAATCATACTGCAATGATTTTTAAAAAAACTGTTAATAACTAGTCTAACTAGTTAATAACTAGAAGTAAAAATTAGTCAGGAGATATGAGTCTCAAAAAAGTAATACTGCAATGATGTATATCTTAGAGTATTCTCATGCTCTGTTCGTTGTTGTTTTATAGTTGGACGGCGAGGGTGGAGGTGCCGCGAATCAAAAGCGCCGAGTCTTTTCGTACAACGTCGTCTTCGAGACCGGCGCCTCTCAAGAAGACGTGCTGCAGTTCTCCGGCATCAAGCGTCTGATCGAGATGGCAGTAGAAGGATTTAGCACCACGGCCTTCTGTTATGGCCAAACCGGAAGTGGCAAGACGCACACGCTTACCGGACCTCCTAGCTTGGTAAGAGTCGGAAGAAGGAGCTTGGAACAGACATCTGAGTTTTGACAGAGCTTAGTCGGTCGTATATGCTTGATACATAAGTGTAATTTTATGTTCCTATACCTTGCAGTGCAGTGTACTTTTCCATGCAGCGTTTTTTTTAATCGTGCAACCCCTTATCAGCTACTATCATGAAGTAAGCACGCCGACCCTTTTTAATTGACCTTGATATCTAATAGTTTTGGCCGTTTAAAATGATGAAGTAACGTATTTGTGACGTTTATACGTATTAATTATTCGAAAGAACTTGTATAAGTTTTAATTGCATCATGGTGGATTATATGGCCTTATTATTGTAAGTATGATTATGTTTGCATATATTGTGGTAACTTTGATGGACAAAGCGGCCCATCGTGCTACTCCACTGCTCATCTTGCATTCCCGAAATGCTGTAATTTTAGAGTTACCAATTTGAAATGATTGGAACAGGAAATAGTTTTCAGACATCTCTTCTCGCTGTTTGCTCTTTTCGCATGTTTTTTAACGGATTAGAAATTGATGTTCAAGTCCACACTTCCGTGATCATTAATATTATATTATTTTTATGATATAGCACACACTTTCTGTAAGTTACACCTCCCGGGCATGGTTCATAAAGAAAATTATAGGCTAGTGTTTATCTGTTATGAGCCAGCCGACATATTTCAAAAACAGTTGCATGCTGGAAAATCATTTCCTGGTTTCTGCTCTTCGAATTTCTTCGAAAGTAATAGAAACTTTCTATCTGCATAATGTGTATCAATGAACATATTTTTTTACTTTTACTCGCTTGATCGGTAAGCATGTGACCCATGTGAAATCACTTGGATCGCCGTTCCGTTTAGATATCTCACCTCCTTGCCATGTCTGTACTTCTTGTCATTTAGTTTGCCGACCAGCCAGGATAGTTCTATGACGCACCCTAGAAGAGGTTGTGACTTCACAAAAAGAAATAGAGTTCAACCTTTTTCGTGAATAGTTAACATTGTCCGATGTGACACATCGTGAAACGCCATGCCTGTCGTGACACCTGTAACTAAATAATAAAAGTATTTCCACCTATCGGCTCAGAGATCCGTGATCAACCTCGATAGACCTGAAATAAACATCAGGGACAATGGGGATGGTGCTTTTGAACTCGGTTAATGTCATTTGATTGGCCGTAGACTAACAGTTTTTTTCGGGGAGCGAACACCGATAAGAAAATGCCCTTCGTGGATTTAGAACTAGCCAGAAAATGAACAGATCTCAACCTCAATTTCAACTGTGAATACACCAGCTGAATCTTAGACGATACAATAATGGTCCTGTGTCCTGTTGTTGTTACAGTTTGGCAGTAAGAATCCAGACCCTTATTCGGAGTACCATGGCCTGGTATTTCGGTCCTTCATGTACTTGTTCAAGCTTTTACAAGAAAGAAGTGAATTTCACTTCGTCCTCAAGGCCTCTTTTCTGGAAATCTACAACGAAAAGGTGAGAAAACTAAAATTGCCATTCTGTTTATTCGAATGATTTAAAAGAAGCATAATCGTGGCATGGTGTTCGTTTTACGCACAATGAAGTGCCGTGGTTTTCAACGACTAAGACATCGATGACAGCGACTCTTCGACGCTGACGCCTGTAAACGACGCTCTTTGAGGCGTGTCAAGTAAAAACGTCCTTCCTCCGTTATTTATAAAAATGTTTATCAAGGTCATTTTATCACGAAAAATCGACCGCAAAATCAATGGGTGCTTGGCGGTACATCATTTCGATTGACTTGCTTACTGCTATTTGATTATTTATTTTTTACCTTGTAATCAAAAACGAAATTGTAGTGACATTATTTAAACCTCCTCTCCGTTGGTAACTCCAATATTTTATTTCTGTATTGTGCTGTCATGAATGATGCATTTAGCCATCTCCATCAATTAACCCTCATTACCTATAAGTACGAAGTTTAGGAGTAGAAGTACTTGAAGGTCTCATTTAGATAGGTTGCAAATTTAATTTGTGTGCAAAAAGCTTTACAACTTTCAAAGATATTTCGGTCTAATGTTAACACTTCATCAAACACGTGCATATTGCGAACGACGACGTTTTAAGATAATAGTTCTTCAACAAACACTATAAGCACTGTATTGATTCTCATTTTACCTCAGACACAATATGTGGTTTTAAATAATTAATCACAAATGCTAACTGGTAAAGTTGGAACCATTCAAAAACCAAAGCTCGTGATTTTATTACGTCTCCCTCTACAATCCAAGTTGAAAATTGATTCTACGCTGGCTTAAAGAAGAGATTGTCGAGCAAATAAAACAAGCAAAATAAGTCGAAATCTGACGAATTATTAATTTTTTTAGATAGTGGAATGTTTATTTGCTTCACTGGGCTCAAGATCCCAAACTCCAGATTTAAAATAACGCCCATAATATTTCTTCCGCTCTCCTACTCCTATTTTGTGTAGTAGGCTGTAGGTTTATACTGACTTTTGCTTTCTTGCCAATTTGTAGAGACAAATACACAAATATTACGAAAATATTCTCATCGCAAACGCTCTCCAAAATGACGATGCCAGAATTTCCAGTGATTCTATCATTTGTTTTCGCCCAAACTAATAACAATACGTGATCTGATAGGTGATTGACCTCCTCAATCCGGGAAGCGTTCGGAAACCCCTCGCTGTGCGATGGTCAAAAAAGTCCAGGGGGTTCTTTGTGGAAAATCTTTTCACCGTCGACTGCGAAGAGCTGGACGATCTGCTAGCTGTTCTCGAAGAAGGTAACCGATTGACACTTGACACACATGCTTGAAACTGGCAGTACAAAGCTCAGCAGAGTGACGGGACCGATTTTTAGACCATTTGCTTCACCCGACACGGATCAGCCTGAAATTTAGAGAATATGTTCCCAGATAGTCAGTACAGGTTTATTTAAAGTGAAGCCGAGCTTCATTCATCGTAAGTCCTCTAAAAAGACTGCCGAAGTCAAATTTGGCCAATTTTTCCCGCAAAGTTACATCGCACATTTCTCTGATTTCTCCGACGAACTTAAAGACTTTCGGTTTTAGCGAAAGTATGCTGCTAGGTGTCGCTTCATAACATTAACGACAAAAACTACCTGAATTGCACTTTTGGAATTAAAAGAGCCCACAAATACAAAAATTTGGTGAAAAAATCTCGTCGTCAGGCTTTCGTTTTGTGTGGAAGAACCTGAACTCAGAGTCCAATAGAATTTTCACAGAAAAGCTAATAAACAATGAACAGCCAATGAACTAAGCTATTTTTCTGTGAAAATTATATGAGATTCTGACTTCAAGTTCTACCCCAAGAAAACCCGTAAGTCTGACGACGGGATTTTTTCACCAAATTATTGTATTTGTGTGTGCGTTTTTTTCGCACCAAAAGTGCATTGACGAGAATTTTTGTCGATAAAATGTTAAGTAGCGTGTCTAGCAGCACAATTTGGTTAAAACCTGATGTCTAACCTAAAAGTTAATCGTTAACATAGTAATATTCGATTATATTTTTCGGCCAAGCTTGGCTAATTTTGACTTGGGTAGTTTTTGGTGGGCTTCCGACAAACGATACTCGACTACACTCTCCAAAAACCGGGACTGGCTATCTAGGAACGTGATCTGAAAATATCAGCCTGTTCGGCCTCGGCTTCGCTTAGACTACACGAATTCGGTGACGGCTTTCAATTGTTCCTTTTTGCTAAATTAGCAACTTAGCAACTTTGCGAAAGCTGGCAAAAATCTCAGTCCTGAACAATCCTTGCGCGTAGTGTGTTGATGCGGAACACAACATCTTTCCGAAAAAAAACAGAAAATTCGTCTTTAATTCATTGAACTTTCTGACTTCAGTCTGCTTATGAATTGCTTGCTTTTACCGTTACACATTTCCCCAACAACATGTTAGAATATTCTAATGTTTGTCTCAATGTTCAAGGAATGAGGAATCGTTCAGTAGGGAGACATAACATGAACGAATACTCGAGCAGAAGCCACACGATCCTGACGGTCCACATCACATCCGAACAACAGGTAACCCTACCACCCAACCCCTGTACGTCAAAGTTTACTCTAAAGTCTAAATAATGCGTTTTTCTGAGCTGTCACGGATATCAGGGTAACATGGTAAGCTTAGCATGTCGTATGCGGTGACAGCTCGTTATAAACGCATTATACTCTCAGGCTGGGCTTCCCCAACTTTGTATCCAAGTTCAATAAAGAATAAACTCGATGTTGGTAGGCTTACCAATGGCCTGCTTTACCCTGCTTTACATGGTCGAATTTTGAATCTAATTTATTAAACACAATTCCCTTCCACCTATTGGACCCTAATTGCAACAATTGTAACTAAAGAGAGTGGAACTGTGTCAAGGAAATAGAGTGAAAAACTTGACCGTGAAAACAGGCTTTATCTATTTTATGGTGCTGTATACCCTATCCAACTAGCATCACCTTTATTTTCTGAACTCGCTTTATCATCAGATTGATTCCATTCTGAGGAACACAAATAGAAAGCAAGACGTAAATTGAAATGAAGTACCTAACAACCCCATTTTCACAGATGGGAGAGGATGGAGTGTTTATATCCAAACAAGGCAAGATCAACTTCGTCGACTTAGCTGGTAGCGAAATGACCAAGAAAACACAGAGTGAAGGGAAGACGCTAGAAGAAGCCAACAATATCAACAAGAGTCTTATGGTTTTGGGTAAGCGGTTATCTATCATTTTAAGAATATTAAAATCACTTAAAAAATACCTGCTTACTCGAGGACTTGAACCCCGGACCTTTTGCTTTTGTTTTTTTTTGCTTACCTTACCTTTTGCTTTAGCTTTTGATTTTTCACACAACGTGGCGATAGCGACGGCAGCCTCACGCCATCACCACGGCTATCACCACCGAATGTATCTGCTCATCGCATGGGAAAACCCCGACCCC
This sequence comes from Lednia tumana, assembly GCA_003287335.1. NCBI lineage: Eukaryota > Metazoa > Arthropoda > Insecta > Plecoptera > Nemouridae > Lednia > Lednia tumana. The sequence goes on from QKMV01003515.1 coordinate 5,470, forward strand.
CTCGGACACGGTGATAGCCGTGTAATTGGCTTTAAAAGTGTATTCCTCGTTATCTATCATTGATTTCTACTGTCATGCCACCTAAATCGAAAACTTGCGAAAACAGATTAATTATTTCTTCCTTTCTTGTCTATGCAAAGGTGCGTTTATTATAGTTTGCAGTAAGCTAGATTAATCAAAGCATATCAAGGTCCATTGAATAATGTTAAAAGGAGATGGAATTTGACATACGAAGGTTTCGTTTCTACTACGTCGTTTTTGTAAAGATCAAATGAATCCGAACGCAAATGCTCTTACACCACCCAGAATTTCGGTTCTTTCCATTAATTTAAGCTGCTCTTTAAAAGCACGAACAACGCATTTCACCCCTACTTTTGTTGATTGCCTTGGGTACATTTTGGTTCCATCGTTCCATCGGTGCCAACACGTTGTACATTTGGCGAGCGTGCTTTTAGATTTCATTTTCAACACATTTACGATGCAGGACTGCCTGCCGTAATATATGATAGCGGAATAGGCAACACAGGAAAAATTTGTATCGCTTCTTACTCGCTAGTAAAAAAGTGCCCTGCACTGCTATTTGAATGGCAGATTTTATTAATTACGGATAGGTAATTGCTAGGCTCCATTCCTAAAAATAACCGAGCTAAGTCCAACCCGACAATGATTGGTAAACGAGACCTTCATACGTGTTTGTAAGTTAAATTATTGAAAGCGCATTAAAAATTCATTTCTTTCGAAGAATCACGAAGGCACGTGACCATTTTGCAGCAAGCGCCTTTCTCAAGTTTCATTCCACGTCTAACCTTCGAGACGCAAGTACCTTTCTATGGCAATGGCTTCACAAATAGACTTGGGAAATACGGGCACCGTTTGGCTTATCACGAACGACAATCATGGACTATATTTCCCGAGTAGATCTTGACGATGAACTGTCACCGTTTTGTTTGTATGGAGCGTTTCTCCACTAAAGCGCTGTGTCCTATGTCCGATAGGCTACTGCATCGCGTCTTTGAGTGACCAGAAGAAGAAAGGAGGACACATTCCGTACCGAGACAGCAAACTCACTAAACTGCTCGCGGACAGTCTCGCCGGCAACGGTGTCACTCTTATGGTAAGTCACTCACAATGGCACTCAGAATAAGTTGCAGAATGCGCATACTTAGGACCGAATGCACAGTCGTTCTATAAGTGCGAGTGGCATGAGGCCGAGTGCTCTTAGTGGGAAGGCGAGTACATTTTTAGCAAAGAGTTTGTTAGCTTTTGAACCGACTACCGTCTCTATTGACTACCGTAACTACCAACTTGCTGAAGAATCTGACACCGAAAAATATAAGTTCTAGCAAAGCAAAAAGTGGCACCCAGCTGGACTCAAGCCTGAGACCTCTGCATTAGAACGAATGGATGCATACCAAAACGCCATGAAAGCTGCTGGCCAATTACAGCATCGGGCTGGTATAGGTCCTGGCTGCATCCTAGCGCTGGCGCATTGCTAGAGCGTGGTGACGACGCCAAAAATATTCTAGCCTCCGACCTCCCTAAGTTGGTTGGCGACACCCAATAAGGAAGTGGGTGTAGTCGACAAGCAGCGGAGGGAGCAATCACTATTAGCAACTACTATGCATTCTGCCTACGTGACTTTGGAAAAGTATGTGAAATCGGGGTAAAAAGCGTACAAAAGCATTGCTAAAGGCACTGTAAAAACCCCTGAAATGGGGGATAAAAACTAAAAAGCTTTTGCCAAAGGCTTCTAAAAAGCTTACGCGAAAGAATATACACTAGAAAAAGTAGACAGACTGCTTACGAAACGTCAGGAAAGTTTTAGCGAATTTCTGAGCATTCTTACTCAGTTTTTAAGTGATTTTTTTTTTAAACAGAGACATCCTTTCTTCTAGATCGCGTGTATTTCTCCTGCTCGCTCCAATGTGACCGAGACGATCAACACCCTCCGCTACGCGGCTCGGGCAAAGAAAATTCGAACTAAGCCTATCGTGGTCATGGACCCTCGCGAGGCTCTCATCCTGAGCCTCAAGAGAGAAGTGAACGCGCTGCAGAATGAGAACGAACATCTGAGATCGGCGCTTCACATCAATGCGGAGCCTTCTCTGGATAAAACGGGAGGACCGGCTAACAACATTGCGAATCTAGGTACGACTAAGAAATAACCAAATATTGTTGAATAGAATTGGAGAGCGTGTTAATTACGCTCCTAGAGCATCTGTCTGGTAATCGCAAAGTCCAATTTTCAATCATGGTGACCCCGTTTCGTGGTTGTGGTTTTCCGTGGTTCCCCATAGCATTCCTGGGTAATGTTCCTCTATCAGAAAGAGCACTCCCGGCTCCTTATCAGCGCTCTTTCCTATTCCCGCCTCCTGTCGCAAAACTACAGCTTGCAGCTTTGGAGAATCGTGGGGTCTGCCGGAAAAAAGTTCATGTATGGAAGAAAAATTGAAAAATACCCCCTATAAATATACTCTGCCACCAAAGATCACACGTCCTTTCTGCGCTGTCAAGAAGCCGAGGAATGGATAAGAATCTAATATTGTGGTCTGTAACAAACGATTATTCTCCACAGGTCGCCTAGCTCTGACAACGCCAGCTAGTGTGGACCTGGACAAACTAACAGAGCTCGAGGGCCCCGAATTGACTGATCTTGTACGACATTACCTGACGGAAAACGAAGCATTGCGACGGGAAAACTCTGAGCTTTTCACTACACGAGAGATGCTAATACGAGACCAAGATCTCGTGTGCCGAGAGAACGAGAGGCTGCTGAAGAAACTGGAGGACGTCAACTCGTGAGTCGGCGGTTCAACAGCTACTTGTTGGCGCCTTGAACTCGGTCACTTCCATTCTAAGCAATTTTAGAATATTTTGATAAAAGTTTTTCAGTCTTTAATATTTAACAGTATCTTCTACGTCTTACAATTTGGATTAAGGTGGCCCGAGCTTTGGTCTCGCCAATTTATTGGTGTCTAATGATCTCCTAACTCGATATAAAAAAAGCGTGTAAAAAGGTTACATTTACGATCAACTCTGGAATGTGCTGCAGATAGTGCAGACTGAAGCCCTTTGACGCTGATTGGTCCAACCAATGGCCTTAGTTTCAATTTAAGGATTGCATTTGATTTTCTACCCTATGAGCACTGTCCAACCCATGACCTTGGTTAGTCTTAGTTTCAAGCACTGCATTTCAACCCCATGATTACAGTGATACCATACACTTACCCTTATAAGCTTACCACACGAGAAGTGGTGGTCCCAACTGTATAAAAAACTTACTAAATTGGTCCAGGTAGCTATAACATTACTGGCGATACGAATTGCGTTTAACAACGATATTTCTCGTATTTTTGTGATTAATTATTCAAGTACTTATATTTAACACGTATTTATGAGCGGGTAAATGAAAAAACCAGCACAGATTTGGAACCAAACATCTTAAACATATTTCCAGCAATGCATATTTGCTTATAAAAGATAGTTTGATGTCTGGGTGCATCCAATTTTCCCTCAAAGTATAATAGAAACACTAGCCATGGAATGCCCGTAATTTTTCAAGAATGCTCTGAATTTGAAAACACCCGGAACCGGAACGTATTGGTTTGAACGTGTGTTTCTGAACAGGGTGTGCTGTCGATCACCGATCATTCCGGCAAGGCCGACATACTCTGCTGAGATGCTCAATATGTCGCTATCGGACACGGACGCGTTCTCCTCCACCAACGTTTGGACCAATCCCCTGAACGGCAGCGTGTCGGGCACGTCTGGCGGAAACCACACGTCCAGCAGCTCCATTTTACCAGGCCCGAGGTTCAAGGTAGGCTGCTTGATCGACATATTTTATCTAGAAAACGTGCAATTTGACATATGACATTAAACAATACATTATACATGTGCTAGAACTTGAATGGAAACTTAACTGCTCTCATTTCTGGTTGATAAATTCACGCAGTTATTATAAGATGTAAGTCCAGCGGAAAAAAGAATTCTCATTCATTTAATTTACATAATTAATATCATTTATATCCTTCTCTTCACTGACAGATTCAAACCCAAATTTCATGTACACTTCTGGACACAGAAAACCGTCCACTCGAAATATTCACAAGTCCTAAGGTTCGTTTGGAAATTATGTAGGTAAGCCGGCTAAAAACCATGCCATGGGCCATGTATGCCCATGTATGCCATGGGCTTCCTGGGCCAGTACCTCGTTATAATAAAACAGTTTTCCTTATCAGTTGATGCCTTGTGCCTTGTGAAATGAGGATCGACCAAGCTAACGAATATGTTATCTCGCGAGTTTTACTTATCATTTCTGCACACCCCCACTGACCTATAACTCGTAATTTTGGAGATGCAGAAAAAATACGAAAACTTCCTGCGTCTTCTCTTTACAAGTAACACGTTTATGTCATCACTCTTTCAGTTTTTTGGAAAAAGTTGGTTTCCAGAGTGGAATTTAATTTACTCTTTATTCAATTGCTCCTGTTATCTCTGAATTAAGCAAATGGTTTGTTCTGAGACTCGTACCTTTTTGATGGCTGAAGGTTACCTCGTTCTGGTGGATCGGATATAAAACAAGTACGGGAGATTAGATGATTAACAATGTCGATTATTATGATGCAGCAGGGGGGAAAATCAAAGTATTGTCATTTTGGTTATTTTAGAATCGAAGTATATGCCTAGATCATTCAATAGAAGGTAAATGTTTTTCAACTATTACTATCAACAGTAAATAATTAGTGTAGTTACAGCAAGGGTCTTCGGACGACTAGAATTAACGAAATCGCGCTTTGAAAATGAACTTTTCTGCGAATAATGAATGCTTAATGGAACAGACGTGTGACAACAACCTTCGTTTTTAAATCGTAAACATTTTTTAATGATTCAGGGATTCTTTAGGAAATAACGGGATTTTCCTGTTGGGAATGGCTGAATGGGAAATAAGAACATCCAGTTATATTGCTTTGCCAGTCTGGTTCTGCGGTTCTGCTGCCATCGTGACAAAATCTGATAACAGAGTGAACAAATATTCGGTATGCACGGTTGATATGATTTGTTAAACCCCACTGATTTTGGTTTGCCATCATAAGGCAGCTTCCCTTAGCACGTGGCTTTCTAAGCCATGTGCTCAGCCTCTTCCTGGCTTAACTACATACTGATTTCAAACAAACCTTCATTGGGACTTGTATAAATTTCGATGGGACGGTTTTCTGGGTCCAGAAGTGTACGCATTTGAAATAATTTGAAGCGAATGAAGTTTTTAACTGTTGAAGTGACTAAAATACGTGACTTAAAGGATCACAGGACTTCGGTGTGCGAACCATCTTAGTAGACCTTCAAAACTCTCGTCCCATTAGAGGTTAGAGTAGAACTGAAACCAGCAAAACTCAATACGCGCTTGATAATATCATCTGGGTGTCAGCCAAACTTCTACGACTACCATCGTTCCGTTAAAACATACCGGCAATGCAATGGCACATCTTCTCGTCCAAGAAGGAACGTAATTTATACCGAGTCCTGGCTGTCTCCTACACGCATAGTCTGGGTGGAAAATATGGATCAAAGCTCCCATTTTGTCCCGATTTCCAACTCCCTTGCCAAAGATTTATTACGCAGCGGAGCGGTAGAGTCTCTTGCGTCTTAAGTGTCGCTCTCGGTCAACGGTCCATGATACTGACCTGCCTAAAATCGTATATGTTTGGATTTTCAGTTGTACGCCCGAATAATTCACTCATCTCATTTGTACTTGATTCCTTTTGGGTGACAACAACACGAGCCACTAAAATACCACGTACCTTTACTTCTTCCGGTTCGACGATGCGGTCTCCAGGGGTCGCGAAATCCTGAATTCCTACACATAGAAACTCGCTTTTTGGCGGTATGAT
>QKMV01003516.1:0-11359 GCA_003287335.1 Lednia tumana
CATGTTAGCAAAAGGTCCGGGGTTCAATTCCTCGAGTAAGCAGGTATTTTTGAAGTGATTTTAATATTCTTAAAATTCTTTGAGTTGATGCTACCTCCAGGTATTGTCCCAAATATCCGTTAAAATGGCAATTTTTAATCATTTACCAGACGTAATTGTTAAAATTCCGTGGAATGAGGAATTGAGTCCACTCGCGATAAGTGACGAGCCAGTTGAAGTTTTAGAAACGTGTGGACAGTTTAGAAATGAATTGGCCCTTGAGGAACCCCGATTTAAATAACAATGGATTGTCAGAGTTTCCAGTAATCAAAAGAAAAAAATGGTTTTCTTCCCAATTTTTTACAGAATTTGTCGTGCCGAGCATTAGATTCTGAACAAGACTGTTTTCGACTTGATTGAACTAATTCCTCAAATCCCCATCCAGGCGCCAAAGAAACAATCTTCTTATACCTAGCGGTCAAGGTTTCACACATCCTTGTCGCCTTCTATCAAAATAATCGCCTAAGGAATTTCAAACCACCAAAACTCAACCTCCAATCGATACGATCGCGGACTACATCAATCAGCGTTTCAGCTAATAGAATGCACTATTTGGTCGCCATGGCAAGCCTTCCAGTTCACGCTCGCACGCAGAAACACCAGTGGCGTGGCGTGGCGTGGCATGCGCTCCAGGCGCAAGAAATTAAATAGGCACCCCAGGCTCGCGGCTGAAAGGAGGGGTGGGGGGGGGGAGGAATCGCCAATGGACCCCAATTGTTAACGAAGCATAAGAACATATTATTTAGATGACTGCCATGAAGACGTTCACCAAACTTTCACAGAAATTAGGTTTTTAATTGATTCTTAGTGATTGTAAATTTTGGGTTAGAGCACATCTCGTTAGTAGTTGGAATTTGAATGTGTGGCGCTTCCATTAGATTCTGAGGGGTACTATAGTCTCGTAATGCGAACTACCGACTGATTTGGGGCAACCCCCCCCCCCCCCCCGTGTGCTTCAGCGGTTTTAACGCCACTAGCAAGTCGCCACTGACCGAGACAGGACAGGAGCCGTGCTGCGGATGAGGTCGACAAGCACGACATGGCTACCTGCTAGCATCGGACATGATCTGATAAAACCTTCTTACATGTCTCTTTTCATCGTGATCTCCTCGCTAACGTCACTTGAGACCCTGCATGCCTGTGGGCGGGGCTGGGGAGGATGACTGAACAGACATGTCAGTCTGCACTGCTGCATGAACATCACCGTCGTCGTCGTCGTCGACATTGCCGTTGTCGTCATTGTCGAGGACCTATAGGGATTGATTCTCTGTGGTCGAATTCGACAGCTGATAGGGTTGTAGATTTATGGCTTAGTGTCTAATTATGTTTCGATGTTTGGTTATATCAGCCCTCAGATTAGAGCCAGTCGATCACTCATCTCTTTGATGGATTGATATTATCTGAAGCTCTGGCTTAGGAGTTAGGATAAGTCATCGATGGTTCAGGATTAGGTCGATCTAATGTCCTTCATACGTCCTACATGTTTGCTGTCCTGAGGTTGGGTTGGGTCGTGTACATTTATTGGTAAGATCTATTGTTTTCGCAATCCGTGTAGATATCAAAATATTATCTGCATACAATTTTACATATTTTGGTACTGAGGTCTCGAATAAAGAACATGAAAAGTCATGCAAAATTAAACGATGCGGTTCTAGTGGGAAAACGTAAAAAACACATTGTACATAAGTGTGATGTGAACATCTTTGTTCATCCCGCCTACTCTGACGTGCACTGCAATGCGCAGTGCTGGCTTGTAGCAAAATCATATAGCAGCGATGCACTCGACTAATGACATACAATTTATTTGCCGGTTTTACACGCAGTGAAATGATATTATTGCAAGAAGACATGTCGTTATTTTGGATCCAGCAAGCCCCTAGAAAAGAATATCTCCAATGTGCAGAGCATTTCCTAAAACCGGTCCAACCAGCCGTTCCAAACGCAAGTAGTTTTACCGGGGAAAATGCACGCTGATTGAAGTTTGTTTTAAAGAATAAATTAATGGAAAAAGCTAAATATTTTCTTTGGCTTTCCAATTTCTGCATTTCTTAGCAACTTTCATCTGAGAAGCTGTGAACCACTCCAACAGTTACCAGCGTAGCAAGACCGAAGAAAATAATTTTGGCTACAACCCCCACTAATTTCGATCACGACAAGGATTTCGTGATAAAAAAATCTTTATTTTCCTGGTCACCTTTGCTGTACTGCTCCCGCCTACCCCTAAACCACACTGGCGGGCATGACGCGGCAAATCCGATATATGAATGCGTATTGCGTCGGTGTATGATATCGATTAATAAATAGGACACGGGGTAGCACATGATATACTTTATGACAGGGCGCAGAGGGGGGGTGTGTGAAGGGCGTAACGTCCCACGAGGAAATTATTTCTACTTCCGGTGGCGGAAACTCATCGCAACTCTTCCATCATGTGACTAATTTCATTGGTATCCGCTCGCCTGACACACGTACAGCGACACGTGTCTGTGTAACGCGTGCTGCTCTACCCCATTATTGTCCACCCCTTGCTTGCAGTTGCATTGCACTTCGACACATTGTTGTCCACACGTGAGATATTATGTTGCGCTTTTTGAACACAGGTAACCCCAAATAGGTAACCTTTACTTGTTCGTGAGAAAATGTGCGACTTGTTTTGACGATGGTTTTGTGAAGCATGTCGTTTGAAAACGTAGCCATGGCCGTACGTACATGACATAAGGTATACTAAACAATTATCAGTGCCTAAGTTGAAAGAATTGATCGCGAAAATCCCAATCGGGAACATCCAGGCAGCGAAAATCTTGACGCTTTTTCGGTTGCTAGGAAAAATCTCGACAGTGTTTCTTGCCTTCTTATTCTCCGACAGCTAGAAAATGTATCTGAAAAGCCACGCTGAAGCTATACGTACAGCCTGTACTGCTTTTCACCTTATTTATACGTACTGCGAAAACATCATATACTATTAGGTCGTGAAAGCGGATTGGGATAAGGACCAAGAACCGCTCAGTACATTCCGATGCATTATTTTAATTTAAAAAAACATTGAAGTACTCGGGTTACGTTAAGGATTCCCAAAAAGTGTTAGCCAAACTGGAATGTGGTGCCCTTTACTATAATAATTTAAAAAACTCTGGTATATATTATTTCCAGTCGATAATTGGTGTGTATCAATATTAAATGTGCACTAGTTTACAATGCACCAACTATCGACTAGAAATAGTCCACTTGGCAGTTTTTTTTATAACAATTTTTGTACAGTACATACAAATCTGTTGTTTTTTATGTGGTTTTTAAAGATGCACTGTATTTAAACTGGCCACATGGCAGTTGTTGGCGTCGGTAAATGACAGGGTGATAATGAGGGTGAAAATGGATCTAACAGGAAAGAGGTAAAACCTGGTTCCAACACGTAGCTTACTCCTGCTGAAAAGCACCATGGTGACCATCTCGTAACATCCCTTCCGAAGGACGGAACAACTCGAACAGCATGAGATTTCTCCACTAATCCGTGCTGTCGAGAGGTTGATGGCAAGGAGAGTGGATCTGCTGCACTAGCTTCAAACCCTCCAACCTCTCCCGAATAGAAAAGAGCCTTGGTATGAATGGTCATCCATCCAACCTTTGGTCCATCGTAATTTTGCTTAACTTTGGTGATCCCACAGGAACCGGTTTACCAAACTGGCCAAACCGTTCGGTTGATCTCTATTGGCTAAAACTTCGTGGAAATCCTAGCGTGGACCGGAATGCTCTAGAAAAATCGTTTTTGTTAAGATGTTTCATTGAAATGCACCAAAAATTATATTTATAATATCCTTGAATTTTAAAAAACAGCATCAGTCATAGTGATTGTTACATATTTCGGTCACTGTTGATGTCAATGACTTCAATGCACTATTTATAGGCACCCAAACTAAAAAAAAAAAAATTCAGTCACTGGCCATCAAATCAAAGTCACCAAACCACTAGTCACCAAACCAAACATTTGAACGTATAAATGCTTCCAATATGTGTGTTTTGTGCGCTCGAGAACCTAACTCGACCAAATTTATTTTCGTAACAATATAATTGGCAGTAGTGCAAACGTTTTACGACGTGGCTACAATCAGTGTACGATACGATTATCGACGACAAATTACAATGCTACAACGAAAACACGCAAACCATTACGTGATATCAAATGCGACGACAATTTTACGGAAAATAATTAAACATTCTTTCATGCAGTCTTGAGGGGTGGAAGTTGGTAGTCTCACACATGGCAACTTCAGTTACACAGCGAAACATTTAAAAGGGAAGTGGAGTTGTGTGTCTGAAATTAATTTCTATTATGATCTTGTAATGTCGAGAAACGTTTGACCTCATAGGTCCCAAAGTCTCAAGGGTCATACGACCTACATATCAAACTGTATACTAAGCACAGGCACCCAAACTGAACAGAAATACATCAGTCAATGGCCATCAAACCAAAGTCACCAAAATAAACACTAGTGACCAAACATACTACTAGAGATGGTAACAGTAGCGACAACATTTTAATTTTAGCCTGATATTTACCGGCCAGTCTAATAATTGCGTTGGATAATATCTGTTTTGAATAAACAAATAAACCTTGTAAACTATTCTTATTTTATTAATCTGGTCTCTGTTAATGGTGTAAATATTATAATGTCCGTTTGTGTTCGTTGTTTGGTAGTGGTTCGTGCTCGATGGCATTTAGGAAAAAGGAACAAAAGTACCCAACATTAGGGGCTAGTTTGAATAAAATGAGTTCATAGAAATGCTATGCTTCTTTCACTCTTGTGGAGCTGATTAAAAACTGCGTAAATACGCCAATTTCGAGGTGGAGTGGAGGCTGCCGCACGTTAGTCGGTTGACGTGAGTGTCCACTGATATTGCTATTTTTTATAAGCCGCGCATGGAAGTGTGCATTAACTAAAAAAATGTTATTTACAAAACGAACCGGTGTACTATAACCGGCGTATGATGACGTAATGATCTTCACCGAGAGCGCGCGTGGCTTTCATTGAGTCTGATTGAGCCACGAAATTTTTAATTTTAAATGCCCTAACTGGATGTGTTAAATCTATTCGCCAAATTATCATATTGGCGTTAAACCAAGAAAATAAGACTCTTGAAGGTTCGGAGTTGATGCGGATCTATTTTTATTTTGTTCATTTGGTTTCATTCGCCAATTGACAAACAGCACTCAAAAGAGTGTAAAATCGAGTTGTTGGCACTTTCAAAGCTGGGGCTTCGTCGGAACGCTTATGTAGGCGCGTTGCTGGATGAGCGTAGTATTTATGACAAAAAACCTCAATAGATAAACATGGATGAAATAAATCAAGAAGAATATATCACACAAAATTTTGTATTCCATGTATTTTATAATTTGCAATAAATGCCCATTTTTCCAGCCGCTTATTTCTATTTTCTTCAAGAATATGACTGGTTGCTAAAGTAGCGCTCATTTAACTGGTTTAGGGGCGAAACGCGGATTATGATTTTAACAAATCCAAACATATTGCATTATTGCTTATTGCATGTTATACAGATGCCACACAAAATCTTAATACAACTTTTAACTTGAAGCATACTATCCGTGGTTTGAAAGTTCCACCTAACTGTATGGATAATGCTGGCAATTGTAGAGTGTGAAAAAGTTTAATTCAGTGTGAAAAAACCACAAACACGCGATTTCCAAGGAAACAGCCGAACCAATAAGCTCAAAATCAGATCAGTTCTAAGTTCGTTAGCAGATTTCCTGTAGGTTTCATTGAAACCGGCCTTCAGACAGCAAGCAACAAAACATGAGCAAAAGTCGATCAAAATTAGTAGAAAGTTACAGAAATGTGGGTTTCAAGAAAAATATTTCATGCTTTACGCCTAAAAGGTGATTAGCTCTAGGTTCAGAGATCTCGCAGGTTCCCTGAAAATTATCGGTTTATGCGTTTGGCCAAAATCGTGCGAACAAACACACAAACAAAAAAGCACATGTAAGATACTTTTTTCTATGCGGGTAGTCAAATTGAAGTCTTCAGTCAACTCGCTTAGCTTGCTCATTCGGTAATTATAAAAAATAAAATCTGACAGCAAAATATTTTATAAATAGATCAGCATAAATGTCAATTTGCTAGGTATCTTTGCTACAAAACCGAAAGCTTGATAATAGAAATTGTTTGAACTTATCGTTCACAGCCTTGCAGAAATGAGCGTTCCCGGGAATTTTCCGGAAGTCATTGTTGTGAACTGATTTTTCTTTGACCATTTATGATCACATCATACTCATACATGGAAGTGAATAAAACGAGTTGATTTTCAAATAATGCGTCCGTTAAAGTTGACCGATTGAGTCTGTGATGATCCTGTTCTAAAATCCTTCGATATACCGTCCATGAGTGGCTTGAACAGGCGTTCCATATCAAACAGTTTGCATATGTCACGATATTCATATTGGGACGAGCTTGAAATGATCCAGCAGGAATTATCTCCGGATTACACAATCACGTCCTATCTTATTTCTTTACCCACTTATCAACGATAACCTGATCGACTGGGCTTTATCGATGGATGGGTAACTTAATCTCGAGTGGTGCACAATGACAATAATTACCAAGTACTTTTGAAACTATCTGTGTGTCCATAACAGGTTGTAATGACAGGCTAGGGGTGGAGTGGACATTGCAACACTATTGCTTCCATCGACAAGGTCAAATATAGTACCTTAGCAATTATATCTATTTGATATGGTAGTTACTTTCAAATATAAATACATTTTCCTCAGTGGATTTGCACATGAATGAGTAAAACACAGGGGCTAGTCTAGAGCTGGTGTTGCTGTGCGGCCCGTAATCTTGGTGACGCATGCCTCATTTAAAAAATTCAAATCAGCGCATAATTATTCTGAAAGAAGCCTTTCGTAAGGTCGAATCTCTCGAGGTTGACAAGAACAGATCCCATATTCCAAGTGATCCCAAATTTCAAAATCTTACAAAGCATGGATTTTAAAGAGAGTCGAAAGACGAAAAATCAGAATAATGTCTTCGTGAATACATGGGCTACATAACTGAAACCTCCGGTCTGTGGTTTCACCACAATAGAAGATTATGATTGAAACTATTATTCCTGAAAAGACAAAGTCTCTTAATTATATTGCCGGCGTCAATGTTGTTTCTATTGTTGTCACGGTATGAGTAGTTGCACGTCACGTGACCGGTCACGTGTCTCGTGGCGGGCAAGTGACACGTGACTGCCGCTGGCAATTTAATGAACAATTGTTCATAAAATTAGCGCCGATAAAATCAACCTTTCATGGCCCTCCCTGTTCAATCAAAAGCTCACGGGGCTTCAAAAAGGCGTCGCTCGGCGTCGACTTATAGTCGCCGTCCATTTGCTTGGACACGACGCCGATCACTTTATCATCCCATCTGTCGCACCTGCTTTGGGGATGGGGGTCTGCAACGGGCATTTTCGTGACGTTTTGCGGTAGTTTTCGACGTGTATGGAAATGATAGCGTATTTTGGTGGCGCAAAACTATGCGAAACGTGAAGTAATTTTACAAGAACAATTTTAGTTTTCGCACATTATGATCTGAAATTATGATCTGAAATTATTTTCGCAGAGCTTGTAGTCATGTCTTAAACTAAACTTCGCACCGCTTTGAATTTGAATTAGCGCTGATGATTTCTGTCATTCCCTTCTTATGTTAATTTGAATCCCATAATAATCTCCACTCCTTAATTCTTTTTATTCTTTTGGAAACAATACATTTTTATTGCATTATTTAATCTCTTCTTTTTTGCTGTTGATACAGGGCTGGGAGATCGTATAATAAAACTTGATGTTTGGTTAGCAGAGAAAAGACCGGAATGTTTTGCAGTATAATCGCATTGGCGAATAGCACAAAGGTTTCCTGAAGTCCCAGAAGACCAGGATGAGGCACAAAGACATCATAATAATATCATATGAGTCAAAGTGAACCACACAAACACGTCCCTCTGTGGTAAAGTAATGTAAGGGGTTCAACCCCCCCGCCACGACGACATAAATCATAGAGCGAGCCACTCGCTGTTATAGAGTCTCAAATCTCAATGGGCTCCTTGCATATTTAGTGAAGCCATTTAGATCGGTGCAAAAAGCATAGAAGTTTATTCAGACCCATAAGCCTAGACTTACTAAAGCGTGGGTTTGCATATGTCGGTGTCTAAGACGGTCCTGTTTATAAAGCTGTCATCGGACACGCTTCAAACTTAAAACAAACACAATATAGAATTATGCTTTTCTATGTGATGCGTCTTTCCTTTTTCAGGCAAGTTTTGTTCAAGTCTACAGTAACTTTATGCAAACCATGTTTAATCACCACCGTGGCAGCCTTCCACAATTATACTGTTTTCGATCTCAGCCGAAGCAACCGTTATTTTGTACGCAACTATTCAAATTTCTATCCGTTTTCCACCTAGTGACGTACAAGTTTGAAACAAGTTTGAACTGTGGACGGCAAAAAGGCGCCGGCTGACTGGATGCGAGTATATCATGACCATTGAACACAAGTATGCTATATAATAACGACATAATAATCTGATCTCCCATGTGCGTTGCTGCGGTGGTTATTGTTTAACGCCCGCTGGGACTTCGTCAAAGGGGGTTCCGCCCTCTAATGCAGTACAGCAGCAGCTAATGATCGAGGAGGCTCGTGCATCAACACCCCATGGCCATCTGGGTACTATATCCAATTGCCATGGACGATGCCGCTCAGCGATATGAATATTAAATCCTTGGGTCCTGAATCCTGATCGCGCAGCAACGGTGGCGGTCGGTGGCATTCAGACTTGAAATGAGCAACGACAACTCGAATGTGCCTGATTGAATAATGGTGATCTGAAGTGTACTACGCTGTGCAGAGTTGATTTGATGATACTTTAGAAACAGTAGCAATCAATCCATCTGGCTGCTCTTGAATGGTTTGATTGCCATTGTTGTTGCCTGGTTCATTGGGCAGAAAACAATAAGTGGTATATTGCTTTCATTGGAGACGTCTATATCAATGGTTGGGTTTATTTATTTATAGCTTTATGGGTGTAACGCTGATGGTCGATATATTGCGATTGGCGATGGAAGTTGCAATTTTTAATGGCTTATTCTAATCTTCTGTGTATTTTTGTCCATGTTTTTGCCCATGCGAATGGACGTAACTGAATGATAATTGTGATGACTTTTATAAAGTTTCAACTTTAAAAGGATATATCAATGAGGTTTGGACTCTCCCAATATTTTTAAAACGCTAATGTGTGCTTTCAATGAGCGAGGCGTCTCCATTCAACTCAATTATAGCACTTGAGCTTTTTTGGCGCTCCACAACCCTAAACTGGTTAATCGATCACGAAGATATTTTAATGAGGTCAATTCCACTCCTAATTTAGATATGCATAGGCTTTGAAATAAATCGGCAGATTAGTTTTAAAAATAAACATTAAAAATACCGAGAATTGGGGTTCACAAAACGTTATGCCAAGGATTACAACAGTAACACCCATGGCTACAACGTTTGGTCACCAAAGAGGAGGAGAAAAACGCAAGTGTCATTTTGTTATCTAGGTTAATACATTTGTTTTGAACCTCCTCCTGTTCGCTCGCCCTTTCAACGCGATTATGCTTGATTGCATAGCGTTTTCATAGATTCCAAGCAAACTTGTGCTTGTCAATATCAGATTGCTACCCCTGTGTGCAATGCTGTAGTTGGCAATTGTGCGCTTGGCAATTTTCTCCGTTGTCAGGACACCCGGTGATTAAAATCTTGAGCCTTTGTTCCCTTCAGCCTGAATGGTAGCGCCGTGCACGCATTGTGTCGCGATTCAGCCAAGAAATTGCACCCCCGCGAATAGACCATTATTGGCATCGAAGTATCCTACTCGAATCGCTAATTGCGAATACAACGGCTTCGACACGAGGGACTCGTCGCAACCGCGTAGCAGACACAACTATTTCAGCGCATATGAATTAAAAGCGGAAAAAAGAAAAGGAACTACAATGAGTGCTACAAACTGTACTATTGTCTTTTTATACGCTTTTCTTATACTCTCGATACAAGAAACTCGTGAAAGTGCTCTCGAAAAAAAATTGTATACACTTCGATTAAAATTGTAAATCAAATAACGTTTCAAAGAAGAGCAATATTTGTCTCCGTCCTCACAGCATAAACTCGAAAGTTAATTTTTGAACTGTGCAAGGTAATTTACAAAGTGAATTGTAAATATCAAATCATCATGAACCGCTTGACGACGTTTTTCTTTCTGAATACCAAACTACGCATGCCCTCTCCTACACATAGATAGGTAGGTATTTTTGATTACATGCAAACATGTGATCAGGTATTTATTAGCCTGGGCCTGCTGTTAACTAAAGTAATCAAACAAATAAACAAGAAAGCAAACAAACTAACGAACACATTAGCAAATAAAACAAGCTCTATGCACGTCAAAACTCCAAAGCGAAATCAAAGTTTGACGTTTGACATATATCGGCGCAAGACACGGCTCCTCCACCAACAATAATCTCAGCGAATGGGAACACTGTCAGTGTCAGTGTCAAATAGCATCAATCGATCCAACTATCTTCAACAAAGGGTTTGACAGTCGAGATAAATAACCAATCTCTGACGTTCCATGCCCATCAGAAATAGCTAAACATTTCAACAATCGTAATTTGTCAGCTTTCGGGTCTGGCTCCTATAATAAAATCACGACAACTTGCAATGACCACTGTCGATTGTAAAACAGAGCCACTTTGCAGATCCGTCCCGTGTTTGGTCTCGTCTCGCATTGTGTTTGAGCAACTCTCGTAAGTCTTGCCATCAATCGGACAAAGATGGAATGATGCAGATGTGAGAGAAGAGAATAGAGAGACTGAGAGAGAGAGAGAGAAAGTGCGAGAGCGAGATAGTGGCAAAGCCGCCTTCCATTAGAGTTAATTATGCATCGAACGGCACTGAGCGGACTTGTGTGAGATAGATGCGGTTGCTGTGCACAGTTTCTGCGGAGGTACTTGAGCAGTCTCTCGCGCGCTTCTCGCTGCTACTAACCGTAAGTTACGGCTACCATTTCAGCGCTACAGAAATTTGCGTAGTGCGTATCCGTAGTTGTAGAGATGTGTGCGTATATACGAGTACTTCTTATAGTTCATAAGATACACAGCATCCAAGCCGGACTCTCTGGAAAAAATCAGAGCTCAAATATATGCTTACGACCTGTTGCCTGTTTGTTTATCAAAGTTTACAAATTGACCGAAGTTGCTTAGTTCCATTTGCAAAAACATATATATGTATAT
>QKMV01003517.1:0-11357 GCA_003287335.1 Lednia tumana
TAGCTAACGACAAGGCAATATCCGTCGCTAACTACTGGAAATTTGTTGTCTGACCGGACACGGAAAATAAATAAAAAAATAAAAAAATAACTAGTCCAAGTAAGAATCTTACTCTGGTTAGCGAGTACAAATCAATTCCAATTTAAATTCGACATAACGTGCCATCGCCACGGCACTATACTGGGCGCTGTTCGAAATCACGATATGCACATTAAAAAAGGCCAATCTTATACTCTCAACCTACATGATAGCTGCCGGGCTCGAGTCGAGACTGCGCCGCTGCCTGGTCACGGAGCAGCTGATCTTCTGTCGGGCCAAGTCCCTTGCGAGGCCCGCCGCCTGCGCATGCTGCCCGCCGGCGATGGCAGCCTCCAATCGGCGCAGCAGCCGATTCACGGCCAGAGTGTTCATGTTGTTCCCCTCGGTCGGCGCAGCCTGCAGGTTGGCTGCGCGCGAAGCGAGGCAAGGGGCAAACTTGTTAGCCATAGTTTTTCCAATGGTTTTTCATTGTAAGTTAACGATAGTTATCTGTTGGATGCTACATTTAAAAGATATTCACTGTAAGTCCTATGTTTCCTTTAGCATTTTTTATGATTGCATAGGTAGCTATTTGTTATTAAGTCTCTGTGGCTCTCACATAAACTATCTGTTATTCACTCACGCTCAAGTTCAAGTAGCACTGGTTAATGCAGAGTTTATAAAGCCCACTTTTGTGCAAAGACACTTTTGTTTATGTTTTGATTGCACAAGTTATGGTTATTGATTCGTTGTTAAATACACAAAATCTTCAATTAAAGTCAAACATATGTCAACTGTGAAAGTTTGATATTTTAGTTCAAAATAAGCTCACACAGTAGTAATTATTAGTTGCATTTTAAAGCACCCGCAAATTCCTTGTTAGCATCATCTAACTATCACTAAAGGCACTCAAATAGTAAACTGCACCTTTGAAATCAGCAAGTCCTTTGGGTAAGGTGAGCTGAGCTGTGAGCCTTTCAACTTCGCTCGTGTCCCCGCTGCGAAAGCTGGATGCCGAATAACTGCTGGCTTCAGAGGTGGCACTGGATGCCTTGCTTCCTCTTCCGCGTCTGGATTCGGGGGATTGCGGAACTGGAGAGCCAGTAGCTGACGACCACTGGTCAGAGCTCTCCACGAGTGAATGTGGCGACTGAGGCGGCTGGAATTCCTCCACCTGCAGCTTCTCTGGCGGTCCGGCTTTCGATGACGGTATTGTCTTCAGGAAGGACTCCTCGAACGCAGGCGCCGAGGGCTGTTGAGGCAAAACATCTTTAGGGTTGCGTGAAGTGGGTGGCGGTTCGTCCGGCATATTTGCATAAACGTGTGTCGCGATTATTTCGCTTCGCGTTTTCGTTGCCTCGATACTTTTGAAGTCACGAGCACGTATGAGTTCGAAGGTGCCGATTCGTCGGGCATCTTTATTGAGTGATTTGTACATTGCACCGATTTCTTGACTGTTTGACGGTAGGTTGGGGTGAGAGGGAGGAAGTCCAGTAGGAGGTTTATTTCCCGTGGGCTCGATCTTTCTGACGACGGCGCTTGTTTGGACAGATGTAGATACTTTAGACGGCTTGGTAGGATCAACTTTCTTGACTTTAATATTTTCGTACACAGTAGTTTTCGTGATGAAAAGAGCCTCCGATTTCCCATTTTTGATAACATTAACATTATTTGCGAGCTCCTTTGTGTCTTGATTATTATTAACTGGCAAATTTTCTTTGGCGGATTCTTTTATCACAATAGGAACTTTCTTGATAGCACCATGTTTATTTGCATCGTCGGTTTTCTTTATATTATTGCGTTTATATGATGACACTGCCGACGTTTCTATCTGCTTGTAGAGATCAATATTTTCCGCATTGATTATTTTCTTTTCATCATCAGGAGGCAATTTTGATTCGTTTCTCTTGGGCCGCTTTGGAAGAGAGTTCTTCATTTCTTTTAGCATTTCGCGCAGTTTGGACCGTTCATTTTCATCGATCGCTGGCTTATTTCCGGAATCAAAGTCGCCGGAAGCTCTTTCCCCATCACCTGTGACGTTATCAACTCTTTCCGGCAATCGATGGAAGAACGCAAGCCGAGCCTTCCTCAGCTCGTCCACGTCAGTTTCTTCTATCGCTGGCAAGTCACTTCCAACAACGCCATTTCCAACTTTCTCAACAACCTGCCCCACAACCTTCGGTTCCACTTTGTGTTTACTCTCGTCTGCTTTAGTTCTTCCACCAATGAAATTTGAAGGATAAGAGACACCAGCATGTGTTGTCGTACTAGAGGTGCTTTTGACAGGAACGATTTCAATCGATTTGCCAGACTGTGTTACTTTCTTCACCACTGCGTTTGATGATGCTACGGCAAAACTCACTGGTGATGCGAATTCAGTCTTAAAAGTTTCTCCTTTCGAAAGATTTTCTTCCCTGCGTGGCGTTATATCAGCTTTCACCTTTTCGATTGCCCTTGATATCTTCGGGGAGTCTGGGAAATACCTCTTAAGTTCCATTTCCCAATCCAAGACTGGCTTCTTCACCGGGACTTCGATGGCCGCCCTGACATCAGGTTCCCTCTCCTGGTCGATGAAAGGTAGTGGAGACATCGGCCTTTCGACAGGGTCTTCTAGATCATCACGAGTATCATCACCAGACGAAGACGGCCTCCACCGGCTGCACACATCACACGTGATCTTCCATCGAGGATTCTCCAGCGTACATCGGGGGCAAACCCAAAACTGGTCGCCTGACTCCACTTCGGGGATCTCGTACACTTTGGGCTGCTGAATGGTCGACAAAGGCGTCGTTGCCACCGAGCTGGCACACTCCGACCGCTCATCGATCGTCGGAAAGCTCGGACTTGGCGAACGATGGCGTCGAGACCTGTTGGCTTCGTATAACGCCCTCGCTCTGGACGCCTTGTCAAATTCATCTTCTATCTCTTCAATGACAACCCCCGAAGACATCGCCTCCTTCTTTACAGCACCAGGGGAACTGATAGCTGATGGTATCTCATTGGTAGCTGTTTTCACGGTGTGCTCTTCACTTGATTTTGAACTCTCTCCGATAAACGAAAACCTCTTCTCCATGCCTTCTTTGGTAAATATGCCATCCTTGGAGAAGAACGAAGTGTTCACGGTGACGCGAGTAACGTTTCCGATAGCGTTGAACAGGGATATAAGTTCTCGAGCGGAGCTTCTTTTGGGTGGATCCTCGACCTCGACCTCTTGGTCGAAGTCGTCATCACGCCGCGCTTGGTCTGGGACGTCTGGGTACGAGTAGAACTTCGCGTCGTGTGCTTCAAGGATAGCGTTTTCTCGGGCATGCTCTTTCTGGACGATTGCTGCAGCCTCCCGATCGAGCTCACTTATGTTCGCTAGCATCGACACCTGTGATTTTCTCTTCTCACCATCCTTTTTCTTCTCGTCGCTCCAATCCAGCTTAGAAAATATGTTGAATCTGCTGCTGGATGAGGTCTCACTGCTAACAGAAATAACAGAAGATCTTGCTATTCCCACCTCCGGCATCCAGTCTTCTTCTTTCTCCTTGTCACGGTCCTTTTTTTTCTCCAAACTCTTGAACAGACCCCCTCCAATGCTACTTCCACTGTCTGACTTCGACAAACTTCTCTTGTACCACGGACGGGGAGAGCAGGGTGCCACTTTGACCTCAGTCCCAGTGGGCTCCACTTTCGGCATTTCCTTGTTCGACTTCAAGACTCCCTTCTCGAGCTTCAGTGTGTCGTTGCAGACGACGACTGTTTCGTGATGCGAGGAACGGAACTCCAGGTGAGGGGACGCTGGCGGTGATCCCATACTCCTCCTGTTTGCATGGGCTTGAAGTTTGGCGATGTTCGACATGAGTTTATCCCTATCTGCAGGCGAGAGGTTACTGAGAGTCGTCTTGTTGCCACTTGTATCTAGTTGCTCCACCTGACTCTCTTGGTTCACTTTCCTTTTTAGCACTTCGTCTCTCGACGCCGCCAATGGTGGAAGCGGAGCCGGTCGTTTCTTGCGGCCGAAACTAAGAGTGCGTTGCTTTTCCAAGGTTCCGTTGACAGGAGTGACTAACTCGGAAGCGGAACCCAATCCGGGTGGAGCCGGCGCTTTTCTCTTGCCTTTCACGTGGCAATACGCGCCAGCCTTCTTGTCTTTCGAGGATTCGCTTGCCGTTCTTCTGTGATGCGTATTATTCAGACTTGATGCACAGCTATTGCTGTGATTGCTATTGTTTACTTTTGACTTGTTCTCAAGCGTACTCGGGAGACTGTAATCACTGTACTGAGCTTTGGGTAGATTTGGAGGCGCCGGCGCTCGACGTTTATTTCTGCCGAATGACGAATTCTGACTTCCCGGTAATGGGGATAGGATGGCCTTTGTGACTACAGGACTAGTTGGCACAATTTCATTGCGTTTGATTTTAAGAACGGGACTAGCGTTGGGTGTATTTACGGTGCTTAGTGAGTCACTCGCGTACAAGCGATATTTCTTTTTCAGAGTGAGATTGCGGTCTAGCTCGCGCGCCCGATCTCGATACTTGAGCCGATTTTTGTACGTGTCCGTGTCCAAGCCGACGGCGATGCACTTCTCGGGTTGGCTAGCGTCACCGTAAGGGCGGTAATAAGTCGGCGAGACGAACGAGAAACTGCTGGCTGTAGCTGTGCTAAACACCGAGTTTATGCTCCCGCTACTCGAGTTGTGACTCCGAACTCGTAAACGGGGGGATGACGTAGGTGTAGGTGTCGGGGTGATTACTCCATCTTCAAACACGCCATCGTCTCCGTCGTCCTTACTCTTTCGAAACCACCGCAAGAACGAGAAGAATCCACTGTTAACCTTCTCTTTACGAGAACCAGAGCCCGTTTGACTTTGACTCGACGACGACGATCTTAGCAATGAGTCACCTTTGAACTCTTCAGAATAAAGCTGTTTGGTGACAGCTACTGTTTCCTCGTAAGAAGAATCTACGTGGCTCACGTTGTTCATTATATCACCATTGGCACGCTCATGATCCATTGATTCATCGCTAACACTCGCCTCACACGTGTCGCCTTCGACCCCAACGCACACAGGGTCCACAAAAACGCAGCTACCTTCCGATAACACCTTGTCAAACGCGTCGTACCACTGGTAATCGCCTGACGCGATTGACTTCAAAGTGTCGCACCTTGACCAATCTGATTGACCAGATGGTATCGGGGGAGAGTCAACCCGTTGCGGGGTCGATTCACTCGATTGTTGACACTCTTCTTCGATAGTATGACACCGAAAAGATATCACCTCGTCACGGCCGCTACTCGTTAACTTTGAACACTTTAGTCTTGTCGGACGTTGCGGTAAAGGTGGGTTTCTTCTCCGGCGAGCGGGTCGTGGGTTCAGCGGCTGAAATGAGATCACAGCATCAGCATCTTGCCTCTTCAGCGCGCACAACACACCGGGACAGTTCCATGCGGGATACGGCTAACAGCAACCATGTGACGATCGACGACGATGACGACGACGGCGTGGTCCGAATTGCAAGTGTCATATTGTGTCTTCTTTCAATTGCCGTACGATTACTTTGGAACACGAGGTGGCTTAGTGTCTTCTTTGGGCAGGGGGCCAGAAGGAAACAAATAAACAATGGAGCATAAGGATATTTCAGTCACAGCAAGACTGCAGTAGCTATTGTGTGTTTAGTGTTATCTATAACATTATTTGGCATGTTTTAGTGATGATTTAGACTATGTCGTAAAAACTACGAGTCTCGCTGTAAGTTTGTTACAATCTTTCATATTTAAGTTCAGGAAAAAGGATTGTGTTGATCGTAAATTGAACCCAAGTGGATATTATTCGTAATGAATAGGCTGAACGTTTGTGACACTTCGGAGTTCGGATGAATATAATTCGTCATCATCGGCATGGAATATTTAGAAAAGTAAACTTAGTTGTAACGGACCACTCTTTTTTAAAATGTTTAAAATGCTTAATTATGGGCTTGCTGTACCTGGTGTTCATGTTATATTAAAAATGGTACAAACAATAAAAAAAAACTCTTTTACACTCACCGCTTCATCTTCATTCCTCGCCCCATCCTCGGCGTCGTCGGCTTCATCTTCATCTTCTTCGTTCGAATTGAGCAATGATTCAGTAAAAATATCCGGTAACACAACTTGAGGATTATCTAATTGGGAAACTATCTCCTGTTGCTTTTGGATTCGCTGTGATTCTTGCAATTCCCGCGACTGTTGCAACTCTTGTAACTCTTTTATCCTATGCAAATCTTCTATTCTCTGTTGCTCCTGTAAATCTTGCAACTCGTTTAATTTTTTCAATTCTTGTATTCTTTGTTGCTCTTTTAATTCTTTTGACTCATTTAATTTTCGCAATTCTTGTGAACGTTGTAGCTCCTGTTGCTTTTGTTTCTCTTTAAAATCGTGTCGTTCTTGAGACTTCTGCGGACCTAGTTTCTTCCGGGGAGGAGCAGACACTTCCGAAGTTGCATTTACTTTCTTTGCTTTCTCGGTTCGTCCATCTAGCTTGAGTTTTTGAGTCCGCTCTGCTGGTTTTGGCTGGTGTTCGCTTTGAACGCGCTCTGTAGGACGTCCATGCTGCGAACCGCTGCCTATGAAAATGAGATCAGAAACGAAAATAAACTCTCGGTGAAGACACGTTGGTCTTGCGAACACATTTAACGAAGAGCTATTTATCTCGGAGACTTATAAAGGATGATGAGTGACGAATTAAAAATGACGGTGAATATGAACGCCCTAGATACGAATAGTTTTGCGTCCCACCCTTCTTTGTGATTTTGATTATAGACATTCTCTGAAACAGCAGGCGTCTCCCAATTTAAGCTCATATATACGGTGCAGGAAATTTAAATTCTATACCAACACCATGGCAGACAGGTATACTTAAAACAAGATTAAAGTATAAGGACGAATTTCAATTTACCACCAATCCACACACCCTCACTTTTTCAAATAAAAAAAAAGAATTAGTCTTGACCCCACATGCTTTGCACGTGGCCGGCACTTTTAGTTCCTTGGCCTATATCAAAAACATTTACATTTTCTCTTCGTTCAATGTTAACACAATTTTAACATTACCTACTAAAAACTGCAAAAACTGTTCCTGATTTATTAACAAGCTCAAACAAACAAAAAAGCTAGTCAGCTTTGAAACACGTGCAAGCTTGGCTGTGCCTTCCTGCTTTTGGTTTTTTAATCGTTGTAAACACACGGGGCAGCCATAACGGCAATATAAACACAATTACGTTGCTTCCCCAACACACTCTTGGTTCAAACTGAAATACGTTGTTCCTGCATCACACAATTATTTGCTACTGCCACAGCTGCGGGGTGCAGGGAGAAGAAGTTCGTGATCTGAAATCCCCATGAAATGAAGCTGAGTGCGAAGAGGTGACGCAGCGGAGAGTTTGTCAACACTACTCGATGAGAGACAAGAGCGTCGTCAGGGCGTCTCTGGGGGAGGTGGACGAGATGAGAGGCGTCTATAAAAGTACTTTCGACATGCAAATATCGTAGCAATTAGAGCTATATCCCGACACCATCTTCGTCATTATATTGCAATCGTGTGGGTAGATTCGATGTATTTAAAGAATAAATTACTTGTTTCACTGTAAAAATAAGGAATATGAAGAAAAGTTTATTGGTTTTTAAATCTGCGGTAAGTCGCGTGACAAATCAAAAATAACAACGTGCAAACATGTAATAGGAATCACTATTTGTTTCGCTGAATTACATTCAGCGTTATTTATTACCGATTTGTCAGTATGATCTATTCCATATACCAAGTGCTAATAATATATTTTTGACATAAGGCCAATAATTTAAAATACACCTTCTTCGAACATTCTCTGCATCGTGAGACGAACCACCACAAACTAACTCTAATATCAAAACTTTAAGCTCTTAACACGAATCCGAGCTCTGATTCTGCAGTTTCTTCAGTTAGGTAGGTAAGAGTGCCGAATTGCCAGACAATATTTACCTCAGCGGCCAGCTGGCGTGAACTTCACGTTCGGTAATTGCGAGCACGTGCACGCTGAAATGTGCTTATGCACGTCTCAATGAGAGGTTGACACGCGTGCGGCGCTAAAGTACGGAGCACGGCGACTGCCAAGAGGACGCAGTTCGCCGCCCCTCGCCGGCTAAATTTGGGTTTCGAAAAAAGCACACCCTCCCCTCCTTGCTTCGTCGTTCGCTGCTTCTCAACTCGCACATCGTGCAAGTTTATCCTCCACATATTATTATCCTGCTCTATCATAAGACTCGTATGAAGCCTTGCCAAGAGTGCTTAGCTGTGTGTTAGCATTACTTACGATATCAGAAACTTTTACCATGTGGCATGGAAAATATAACTATGACAGTAGGTGGAACAAGATACGATTTATTTGGGAGGCTGGCAAAAAGTGGTGGTAAGCAAAAAAAGGATAATCTTGAAAAATTGTGGATTTGATGGTTATCTCGGTGACGGTACGTTCTACATGCTTTGGTCAAATCATTCGATCTGCAATATTATGACTGTGGACGTATTTTGTAAAATACTCGTCGGTTCGATTAAGTGCATTCGTGCATTAATGACACATTTGTGCACATGTGGTTGCCACATGAGCAATTCTGCTACGATTAGGATACCGCCGATGAAACTCTGTGACAATTTTAGTTCACTCTAGATTACTAACAATGATAATATTATCATTTGCATCCTTCCAAAAACACGAGGCATATGACGAGGCATTCTAATTTTGTAAGTGGTATAGATTCATACAAATAGATAGACTTTATTACTAGCAGGTTTTCTAGATCTGCCTCACAAGAAATAATGTAATTTGTTGAAGAATATTAAAATCACTTCAAAAATATCTGCCTACTCGAGGACTCGAATCCTGGATCTTTTGCTTAGCAGGTATTTTTGAAGGGATTTTAATATTCTTCAAATCAATACCAGCAGTGTTAATGGCTTCAAAATTTGTGATCCTTTTCAATGTAATATGTCCTACAATTTAGTGGAGATTGATGTGATTGTCACTTCTGGACACAGAAAACCGTCCCATCAAAATTTATACAAGTCCCAATGAAGGTTTGTTTGAAATCAGTATAGGTAAGCCAGGTAGAGGCTGAGCACATATAGGTAGAGGTAGAGGTATAGGTAGAGGCTGAGGCATATTTGGCCTAGAAAGCCACGTGCGTAGGGAATGATAGGAGTGCTTAGGGAGGGATGATGGCAAACCAATGTTATTATCAGTGGGGTTTTAACAAATCATTTCAACCGTGCATACCGAATATTCGTTCACTCTCACATCACATTTTGTCACGATGGCAGCAGAACCAGACTGGCAAAGCAATATAACTGGATGTTCTTATTTCCCATTCAGCCATTCCCGACAGGAAAATTCCGTTATTTCCTAAAGAATCTCTGAATCATTAAAAACTGTTTAAGATTTAAAAACGAAATGTGTCGTCACAGGTCTGTTCCATTCTAGCATTCATTATTCGCAAAAAAGTTCATTTTTACAGAGCGATTTCGTTCTTTCTAGTCGTCCGAAGACCCTTGCTGTAACCATACTAATTTTTTACTATTGATAGTAATGGTTGAAAAACATGAACCTTCTATTGGATAATCTAGGCATAGGTATACTTCGATGAACTTAAAATATCCAAAATGACAATCCTTTGTTTTTTCCTCGCTGCATCGTAATAATCGACATCGTTAATCATTCTATCTCCCGTACTTGTTCTATAACTGACCCACCAGAACGAGGTAACCTACAGCCATCAAAAAGGTTGGGTCTCAGAACGAACCATTTGCTTGATTCAGATATAACAGAAACAATTAAATAAAGAGTAAATTAAATCCCACTCTGGAAACCAACTTTTTCCAAAAAACTGAAAGAGTGATGACAGAAACGTGTTTGTTGTAAACTTGTAAAGAGAAGACACAGGAAGTTTTCGGTTGGTTGGTTCGGTTGGTTTTCGCTTGGTGGTGATATACATCACCACCACCGGCGGTGATGTATATCAAATTAATCTCCACACAAATCCGATCACAAATCGGATCTCTCTGTAAAGCTGACAAACCTGTCTAGTGCTATCAACCCAACCTATACGGCAATGGGAACAAGAACATTTCGCCCGATCATTGTGAATGTGGTTCTAGAAGTGAATACCTTAATCAAAGTTGTTTTCCAAAGTTGTTATGGACAAATTATGAACCCCAAATCCACTGTACCAAATTTCAGTTTAACAATAAATTACCATACTCATCCACAACTTCTTTTATTTCTTGCCAAATATTTTACAAATACCTAGAAACTCGAAGATGTTTCACATAACCATTTCCCGAAATCGGATCACAAATTTTGAAGCTATTTACACTGCTGGTATTAATTTGAAGAATATTAAAATCACTTCAATAATACCTGCTAAGCAAAAGGTCCAGGATTCGAGTCCTCGAGTAGGCAGATATTTTTGAAGTGATTTTAATATTCTTCAACATATTACAATATTTCTTGTGAGGCAGATCTAGAAAACTTGCTAGTAATAAAGTCCATCTATTTGTATGAATCACATCAATCGGTGGCCACCGTACGTCACGCGGGGCGCCGAATCTACCTGATACTGCATTGTTATTGTTATTGGATGAGCGTAGCGAGCGGAGCGAAGACTCCAATTTTAGATATCATAGAAAAGAGCATGTTGTATTTTTGTTTGTGCCTTTGATCGCACTCTGCACGCCAAACAGTTTGTCCAATTACAATGAAACTTTCAGGGAACCTTCTCAATCTTCTCTGAACTTAGATCTGCTACATTTTTGAGAGCAATCCATGAAATGTTATCCCTGCAATTCGTATTTCGGTCAATTTTTGATAATTTCATCGACTTTTTTCTGTATTTGTTTGCTATCTGTATGCCAAACGGCTTCGCCAATTTCAATTAAACTTGCATGCACCTTTGCAAGGTTTCAACGTTTCAACGTAGATGTGATCTAATTTTAAGCGCAAGCGGTTCAGTCATTTTCTTAGAAATCGCGTTTTTGTGGTATTATTAGATGTTATGGAACTTTGTCATACTCTCCAGGCCCAAGTTCTGCATTGTATTTGGTGTAAGTTTCCAAGGACGTTTAATATGCTCCAACAGAGATTGTATTCAATTTCGAGCGCGAACTGAAATGTTCTCTTTGAATGCAATACTTTCGAGGGCTTTTAAATCGTAATTCCACGTTTTTCCCTACCTCCGGTCATATTTTTGATCTAAAAAGAAGTGGGTGACTAGAAAAATAGCCCCTTGTCATTTACAGAGGCAGAATAGTTTTTTATATATTTTTATTTTATGGGTGTTTATTTATTGAA
>QKMV01003518.1:0-11357 GCA_003287335.1 Lednia tumana
GGGGGACAATGCTTTTCTTATGGCGTTAAAAATCCCCCAATGTTGATCGCCTCTGGAACGCTAGTCGTCCATTAGTGTTAAATAAAACTGTTTGCCACAGAAAAACCCAACTACCGCCCGTAATTTTTGGCTGGACCAATATTAAATATCTTTTTACAGTTGGAAACACAAATCCGATGTCTGAAGCTTATAAAAATGTTAGTTCATGTTTAAAGTGCCGAATAAAATAAAATTTGCAATAAAAATAATAAGTTGCGAGAGTCCATGAGCTCGGGTTACGAATTCGGATTTCTGAACGTATCACTGCAAACCAATTACTTTTTAGAAATAAAACTAGAAGAAACCCAATCTAAATGGACCACTAGCGTGCCAGAGGCGATCAAAATTTGGGGATTTTGAACGCCATAAGAAAAGCATTGTCCCCCAACGTTGATTGACTCTGGAATTCCTTGATCACTAGTCGTCCATTCCAATATTTTGAATTTACGCTTTAAAAATTTGGTAGAAAACTATCGATTGCCAAGGTTACCATAATTTTATCTGAAACGCGTAGATTTGCTTCTAAATGACCGTGATTTCTCAAAAAAAATTGGGGGCTGTGCTTCCGACCTGCCACTTTGCTAGAGGGGCGGGGTTACACCCCCAGAGCCCCCTCTTGGCGTCAGATATTTTGAGCGACATACATTTGTTACGTTTTCTAATATTTTGGATATGGCAACTCCAGGAGGAGGGAGATGATTTTATTGCGTGCACATTCTAAACATTTTAGAACTGCGTCACTGGTAACCACGGTGTGAGCACGTCTTCCAAGTAATGAGGAGGTCCCAGGTTCGATCCTAGGGACCGGCTATCTTGCTTGTAGTTTTTCTACGACCATCCAAACCGGGATAGTTTGTGTACCACAGAGCACGACCGTCGAGCTCTGCTTGCGGATCAGCTTGGGCGCGTCTCGTTTCTTCAAAAGCATCACAATTGCATTAATGCATACCAGTTTTATAAGGTACCTAGGTACCTATCATCACACTTCTTATAGGAAATTCTCGGAATCGCAGCCAATGCAGCCAATTTCTAAAGCAAACCACGCCATTCGACTTTTCCCAACGGCCGTCTCGTCATTGATTCCACGAGCGTCGCGATGAAAAACGATCCAATTAAACTTTCCCGTCATATTTATCGCCACGAAAGCGGCGTTTATAAGTTTCTATATTAGCAGCAATAAATTAGTTGGTAATTCAATAGAGCCATTGTACCTGAACGCTCACAGCGGGGCGCTGCGACAACGACGCCGAGCGACGAATATTTTTTGGACAAAACAATAACGCGGATGTAAAATCATAAAATGATGTAGCACTCCTTCCTCTGCCGTAGAAGTGGCAGTTTGAAGGTGGCGTAGGGTGTTCGTGGTACCTAACTTGTTTCAAAATATTGTGTGCGATTTAGACACTCTTAGGGAGATTCAAATCAGATGTATTGTCGGCGAGGCATGACAAGACCTCGAAATACGTTTTAGAACCAACGTCGTTATAATTTGGGCACAGCTCAAAAATTATCCCGAAATTTTGAAAGTAAATAGCCAACTGGGTTTCCGGCTTCCCCATGGTTAGGTTGGAAGGCTCAACAACAAATATTAAAGCAAGGCTAAGCGTCAATTAATAGTTGGTGAACCCCGGCGTAAATAATACAGCTCTGAAACATATTTCTTAGATTATACTCGCGAGTGAACCTGCGACTACATCATTGTTTACATTCAAAACCGACCCTCCTTCGTTTAGCAAGCCTTGTGCTTAGCTCACTAACAATGACATCTACCCATAGAGCAAACTCTACCTATTGTTTTACTTTTAAACCCACAGCGAAGGCTTTTACCCCACATCAATATTTCACCAGTTTCGTGTCGTATGTCCACATAT
This sequence comes from Lednia tumana, assembly GCA_003287335.1. Taxonomy (NCBI): domain Eukaryota; kingdom Metazoa; phylum Arthropoda; class Insecta; order Plecoptera; family Nemouridae; genus Lednia; species Lednia tumana. The sequence continues at coordinate 1,911 of QKMV01003518.1, forward strand.
TGTGTACATGCTACTTGTCCCACACACATGTTTGGCTTCACACCTCATGCGGTATTCTGTGCGTACCACTACCCCCTCCCCTCCCAACCCTCCCTTGACTTTATGAAATATATGACCCGACGCTAGTGTTGTATATCCCAGCACTAAGCCAAGAGTTATAGAGAATTAATTTTGACAGAGAAAGAGAGATTGCAATTAGGACATGTCTGCTCCTATTTGGAGGGGTAGAAAAATGATGAACACATTTTTAGGGCGGAGGAGTGGACAAAATAGTATTATATCTGCTACTGTCAGCTCTGTACACGCATTTTAATGACAAGGATTTGACGCGTGTTTAGTTGATTGAGTTCAGTATCTATTTCGAATAATTAGCTTTACGTAATTTCGGGAATGGGGGGTTCGTCATAAGTTCGTTTGTCGTTGTGATAGCAAAGTGGCTTTTGCTTTCGATCAGAAATCGTCAAACGTCTATGAGTACTAGGGTGGGAAAGAGAACGGGCCCGGGTAGACAAAGGCGAGGTTCCATTAACGTTGGAATATATCTTCTCAAGTAGTTAAAACTAACTTTATTATGTGTAGAAATGTGCAAGCCTACTGTGCCTGCAGATCAGCTTTTGATGGAGTTGAACATTGATACGGTGGCGTGGAAAGTTCGGTACAGGTTATATTTCGATCGCTACGTCTATTATGTTACAGGATAGAAATTAGATTTCGAATTCGAGATATGACTTCAGAAAATGCGCCGTATATATTCTGGAGATTGAATATGGATTTGGCTTCATCAAAACTTCGTTAGATCCGTGTTTTTTTTTCACTAATACAATTGAAAAAAACTGTTGTTCAGAAGGATATAGCCATAGAAGAATTAGTTGTATAGCTTTAGAGAAATCCACCCTCAAATGCCAAACTAATCATTTTAAATTTCCTGCACTCACACATTTTCCTTGTTTTACAATATCTCGTAGATAAATCACTACGCTACACATTCTAGACCATTCCCCATATCATAATTGCTATAATTGCTAGCGTTTTTTTTAAATACGCCCCGAAGCGTTTCACATTCCGAACTATTGTCATGGTAGCGGAGCGAAGTAGGTACTGCTGATATTTTGGGGCGGATAATAGGCTATAAATCTGGGTGGATTCCACACGAAATGACGCAATGGAATGTATACATACTTTATAAATAAAATAATATCCTCCGATTAAGCAGATTTGCGATACCGAAATGAGCAGAGATATTTTAACTGCGAGTTCAACTCGATTATAAGCTTGTAGCTGGAAAAAAGTTGCAATTTAGTTTTAAACTATAAACACTTGGACACTTGCCAATTCTTCTCTCGTCGTGCTTTACTCGTTAAAAGTTGAATTCATTCGGTTTTTGACGATGATTTCCGTTTTTATTTATTCAGTTACGACCGGTTTGTTTTCATGCTAGAAGTGTGTAGCGAACGATTATGGCACCATTTATTGGTTCCATAAGACCATAACTATTCCATCAGTGCATTGAGATAGCAGTTCCTATCATCCATAGTTAGTCCTTGGGGGCTCATCCAATTTAGTGCCATAAACGCATAACAACTAAAACTTACTACTGCGAGAACATTGCTTGTGAGGAAAACAGTTTGGCTTTGGAGCTTGGCTCTTTATTTCGATCGAAATCCAGGAAACTTGCAAATGGCTACCATGATATGCAACCAAAAAGTCTCCTTGTATTTCGGAAGGAGCTATAAAGAATTTAGAGCATTGCAGTTGTCAAGCATTCTGTCACCTACAGACGAACAAGAAATAAACTCGAAGGATGTAGGTGTAGGTCTCAAAAAGGCTGCATGTAGCTGAAAATCGATTTCGTTAAAGTGACAGGACGCGTCAGATCGCAGTCCCCTGAGAATGACCATGTCACTAACTTCATCCGCCTTTCCTGAATAAGTATCCAGTCTGACAGCTGACATTCAAATAGACCCTGGTTCTTATGCATGAACTGTATACAGTATTAATAAAGAGTTGACTGGGGAATAAATACTCATATGTTACATACATATCATTTTTAGACCCAATGTGTTTTTCTTCAACTAGCACGTTTTCGAAGAAACTGATTCACAAACTGGTAAGTTTTTTCTAAATCATTTTGGTAACAGGTAGTACACCTATATATTGGTATATTGGTCTATTCAATCGGTACATTTTGCTTGGGTGGATGTACCGCGTAGTTAAGATGAACGATCTTTAATTGGTAATTGCTATAAAGTTTTTATGAGACATGCATCCTAGCTTCCTCTTATCGTCTTGCACTTTCCACCATAAATCACTGACTATTTATCACGAGCACGGTAACCACGCGGCTATATGCGTCTGAATGGCGATCGGACGGTCCCGGGTTCGATTCTGGTAACCGATTATCCTAGGTGTGGTTTTCCGTGATTTCCCACAACCTTTCGAGGCAAGTACAGTCTTGTTACCATAAGGTTTCCAAGGCCTAAACGGCCACATTTGAAGATTCTATTGGAAAAGTGCACAACTGGAAACATGCTAAAAATGTTTTTTGCCAAACCTATGCTGGTTTTTTATTCCCGCGCTCATAAATAGGAGTTAAAACAAGTGTTTGAATAATTTATCACAAAAAATAAGAGAAATATCGTCGGAATACGCAATTAGTATCGCCTGTACTACTGTTATTCCTACTTGGACCAATGCAGTAAGTTTTGTTAACAGTTGGCACCATTGCTCCTAGTGTGGCAAGGGCTGGTACTAAAATGTCTGGCTTTAAGTCCAGTCCGTAAGCCTCCGGCTTGCAGGTATGCTAAGGGATAGGACACAAAATTTTACCTCGTACTTATCCTCGGGCTAAGTCACTAGCCAGGCATTGTAATTCAGGCCCTAAGCTTATAAAAATGTCAGTGTACCGGATAAGTTCATCCACCAAAATTGCACGGCCGTCTCCTAAGTCCTAACCCATTCCTTGTCCATTCCTGACCCCTCTCGACAAGTCGCTGTAAGGCTGCGGAGAGTGTGTGTTCGTCCCGAAACAAAAAACAATTACACCACGCGGTCGTTTTTGGGATAGAAATGGGTTGAACGTTGATCCCGAGGTTAACCTAATTGAAATTGCCATGCATTCAAGTTTCCTCTATACTAACTAAAAACGCTCCACCTTTGGGAAGAGTTATTAAGATTTTGACGATTCAAAAGCGTCCCAAAAGTGGGTTGAACGTTGATCCCGAGGTTAACCTAATTGAAATTGCCATGCATTCAAGTTTCCTCTATAACTAAAAACGCTCCACCTTTAGGAAGAGTTATTTAGATTTCGACGATTCAAAAGCGTCCAATCCGATCATGCGTGAACACAAAAAACGTTTCAACCCCCCCCCCCCCCCCCCCCCCCCCCCCCTCTCACACCCGTTTTGTAATAACCTCATGCTGTTAGTGTTAACTACCCAAGTTTATGGTTCTCATTAGACCAGAGCCGGACATCTTTTGGAGCTCACTCAGGAGTTACGACGGACCCAGAGTTCGGTATGAAAACTACATCGTCATAATATCATACTGCCAAAGTATGGCCATTCTTCTGCCGACATGCATCGCAGATAAGAGCAAGGAATGTTCGCTCCACCAACTAAAATGATCTGCTATTATAAAGCGTCCATTCATTTGGGGGTGGAAAGACCAAGAGATCGGTGGATTACTCAGATTAGAAAATACAGAAAATATAGAGAATAAGACTGGAATGTGGTTGATGAAGATGGTAGGAGATGGAAAATGAAGGAATAATAGAGGTAGATAACGGATTGGGAACAACAAGAAGTAGGGAATGGAAGCTCAGAAGATGGGGAAGAAGACGAGTAATGGTAGAATGTGTTATTTGGCGGGCCTGGAAAGCCATCAGCATTTTAAAACCCGTCTCATTTATTCTTTATTGAATGTTTACCTGTTTGTTACAATAATTGGAAAATGTCTCAGATTTAAAAAAAATTATGTGCTAAATGAAAAAGTCGGCGACAAATAAGCCGCGTTTTATCAGTAGCACACAGTAATTTTTAGTTAAAATCAACACCCATTGATAATAAGGATATTACAGGATCATTGCACACGTGAAATTACACAGTTCTCATAAAAACACATGGTGAACGTAGATATAGCAGGATAACCTTCCGCGCTTATTCATCGTTTTCTTGATTATTCTTATCGTGCATCTGAAATAAAACACCATTTGAGTCGTAAAATTTATTCTGAGATCCCGATTTTAAATGCACGTACATATAATATCTTATTTTTTTACTTTATTTTATCTACTTTAGTTGGCAGAGCAAGAGATCGGTGGGTTGTTCAAGTGCATCTGCAATAGAATGTGTAGGAAGTGGAGGAGGATTGAGTGAAGGTTTACGATTGACCAAAAGGAAAAATGGTGGCATTATCGAGATAAATGGAAGAAATCACTTGATAGACCTGAAAGAGAGACATTTGAAGAGGAAGAAAAGGATGAAAAAATGTGATGTAGAAAGAAGGGTGTGCCCGGTCAGCCCTCATTTTGTGTGACTTGTCATGTATGTCATTGTGTCATTGTGTCATCTTGTTTGGCCTTGTCAATCAGCAGTGTATCTTGTATCTACATCCTAAACCTGATTCTATTAATGTATTTGGATTTTGAGGGCACACAATAATATTATACTACTACCTTTTTGAAGACGCGAGCAAAGCATTGACGGATAGCTGGTCCAGTCTGACACTTCTCTTTCGGGACGTCAGCTAGGTAAAATGAGGAAAGACAAAAATTAACAATTGTCGTGTGTTTTGAATAGAATGCAGCTGAACACATAAAATATCACTATAATAACAAGCGATGCGGGGGAAATGTGCATCTGAAACAGTTGCGATCCTGCGACTTCTCGTTTACTAGAAATGCCAGCAAAGTCAAGTTCTGCAAAGCTCTGCAAAGCCAAGCGCAAAACAAGGACCGTACTTTATAGTGTACTTCTTAAACAAAACAAAATTTAGGGCCGGGAGGAAGCTTTGTCTCGGAGTCTAAAATTTGCTCGTGTATAGTTGGCGATGAAATTCCTCTACTACTCTCCGCACTTGGCCATAAACTGACGGTTTCTAAAATCATAACGGTGCCGAATAACGAGTGGATTGAAACGGTTGGCAATTTGAGAAGTGAGATTTGCGAACTCACCCAAAGCTGCATCACACTCGGCCACGGCGGCCTTGGCTTTGTCCTGCTTCTCTGGGTTGTTAGCGTACTTCTTCGCAATCCACTTATCGCAGTTTTCCTTGGAGAATGCGCCGTCCACGATAAGGTGTTTCTTCTCGTAGAAACATCCCGCAAAACACTGGAACATCAACCGGTACTGTCACAGAAAGTGCGAACAGTAGAGATGTATAGGCAACTTTTCTGTGGATCAATGAGGCTTATTCGACTGGCGGTCCGCGATCAACGTCCGGCCCGCGAAATGGTTTCTGTCTAATTAGACCGCGCGCAATAATCAAAGGCTTAACCGTGATTCGTGAAATCTAAGCAAGAATGTCACGCAATTGAAAAGCAACTGAATGTTGAACTTGGGCTGTAAATTCTCATCAATTATCTACAGTTCACTTTAAATTACCCCAATAGCTACCAATCTTAACATTTAAATTGGACCAGTGTTCCCAATATACTCACAGAGGATTTTTTCAGTTTCGGACCAAGGCAGGGAACCGTTGGTGCAAAAAGTCGAACAAGCCTGATTTAGACCGATTTTTGATACCGTTTGAAATATCGGTTTTCGGTTTCAATTTCGGGTTCGGTTTTAGTCCCTGATGTAGAAAATACGAACCTGATATACTTTTCACTTGCGTACATGTACGATTGTTCAAGGGCCGGTTTCACAATTTCCGGTTAAACTTCAGTTAAAATCTTCCAGTTAACTTACATCACCATGGTGACAGCCAATCGGATTCAACGGTTTTGTTTAGATAAATTCCACATATTCCACCCTAACCAGACATCGTTAAAGCACCCCTTAGAGGAACCATAAACCAATTCGAACATTACAGTAATGTTGATCGTTACCTTTCCTTTCGAGGAGAGTTCCTCTGTCTTGCTGAAGAAATTCTTCACGTCCTCTGAAAATGGAAGTGTTGATTTAGAGTTTAGACTTCAGGCAAAAGATAAATCTAAACTAATTCCTGCGTAATTCTGTATAACGGGAGACCCCACGAGTTCCTTTTAAGAGGAAACAAAGAGGAAATTGAGCATAGTTGATTTCGATACTAACTGTAAAAGTTAAAATGCGACTGGTATTGGTAAGTTCAATGGTAGGCTCCAGGGCTGGCAGCGGTGGAGATCGCCCACCACAGCTAATCTGTCTGGCTGTATTATGCTACAGTGAAACTACCCAGAATGTTATCTGGCAAATCACGGATAGCTGGTCACCAGTACCGAACCTAAGCCCTCCAGTTGCAAGGCAGACCTGCGCTCATATTGGGTGTACCTACTATTTTCCGTAATCGATTTCTTATTTTAAGCATATTTGGTTGGAATAGATTCTTGAAGCCGTTCATTACCATCAGTGGCTCCTGCCTGAGTTTTGCATTCTTCAACTGCTTTCTTGTATTTCTCATTCTGTCCTTGACCACGATTACCATTTCCACGACGACGGTCTTCTTTCCCAGTAACCTAGTTCAGAAATGTCACCATCGTAAATCACTTTTAAACTTCGGGCAGGGCAAGTGAAATATATCGAAACCCTAATATGCATCACGCTCTCATTTATAGCAGGAGAAATAGGTACTCGGAAAACTATGGGAGACAAATCAGGCTGACCGCTTCATTTCTATGCTATCTAAAAGCATACAAAAGCATGCCAAAAAGTACAAACATGCTAAAAGCATACTATCATGCAGCTTTTACTTGTAGGACAGTTGCCTCAATGAGCCATGCAACATTAATTTCAATTTAACATTCTGATGGAATTGATCCACACACATTTAAAGCAATACTGAAGGGACGTGATTGCAGTTTTGAATTAACCTCAAATTGACACATTTCTAGTAATAGGTGGCAGCTTTCAGTAAATAATAACGTAGGAGTCCGAGTACGTTACCTCTTGAATTGCGACCAAAGCCGATATCACGATGACAAGCCCCACAAGTTTGTTCATGATGTCTTCCACGTCTTCTCCTGATGCTGCCAGCTGTTGAATGCAGATAGAATGTTGACTGACAGTCAGTTCGATCGGCTTATATACCAATACCAGATGCTCAAACATGAATGCGATTATCATTCATCGCGTTTATCAAAACGATTTCATTACCACCGGAATTAGTTTTTACACTCGGCGTTATTTTATTCTATTGGAGTCGTATTGTATGGTCTAATTCAATTTCATACATACAGTTGATTCGATCGTATTTGATACTATCTTTTATTTTTGAATCGTTTGTGTCACTGATGTGGTGAAATGGAGTAGTTAATGCATCACATTTTTTGCCATAAACCCTAATGGTGGCATAAGTGGATATAGAAATGCATTATATGAAAAAATGCGCATGGGATACTACGGGGAACAGAAACGTGTAATGGGAAATGATGTGTTTCACAGCTTCAGAAAAGGGATTCACAAGGGAAAATAATCGTCATTTTCACGAGGTTAACACGTTTTTTGTTCGAAAGTGTGATTTTTATTGGCAATTAAAATGACATTTTGTACTGTAGTATATTGAGAAATTCTTATTAATTAAGACGTGACGGTGATAACACGATAGTTATAAATGCATGGCGTAATTGTAAAATTAATCTTGTATATTACGGATTTTCGTTCTTCGTCTTAAGCCGATGGCGCCAACTGCAACAAATAATTATGTTTTAGCAAGATGTATGTTTCAGAGTTGTAACCCAAAATATGAATTTTTGATCTTAGGTTTGAAGACATAATGATTGCCCTAAATGCCATTTCCAAAAATATTTTCGAACTTATATGAAGTTTTGTGGTGGCGCGCCTCGAGCTTAGCCCAGGAATACGCATAAATTAAGACAGATTCCTCGAGCTTATCCCAGGAATACGCATAAATTAAGACACATTCCTCGAGCTTAGCCGAGGAATACGCATAAATTAAGACACATTCCTCGAGCTTAGCCCAGGCATACGCATAAATTAAGACACATTCCTCGAGCTTAGCCCAGGAATACGCATAAATTAAGACACATTCCTGGGGCTGCAGCTGCAACTTGCTTTTTTGAATTTTGAATAGGTGAACAAATATTTCATCCTAATTCAAAATATTTTTTCGGGCCAAAATTATATTACTACTAGGTCCTCAGAGTCGAAAAATCTCCTGTGCTATGTCGTGAGATTTTTCCGTTAGCACAAAATGGGGAGTTTTAATATTTTTTCTCCGGTTTGAAGTGAGAAGAAACTTTCCTTTTCTCCCTAAATTCCTCAAATGACTTAAAGAAGTGCATTTAATAGATAAGGTAAGGCTATTGACCAAATAATGTAACTCGGTTTTAAGGGATAGCTTCTACCTAATAATGAAAACGGCCTAACACAAGAATGAGTCTCGTTTTTCATTCAAAGCCATCTCGTAACTCAAAGATAGTTTACGTAATTTGGTCGAACTGAACGGTAGTTACATGTAGGGCATTAAATTTGGTAGGTTAAGCTGTTTGAAAATGTGATGAGTTTGAATTACCTTTAGGTCGCTCATTGATTTGTGGAAGCAGACTACCAGGAGTGCTGCGCTCTCGCATTTGTCGATTACCTTTCCGTCAACTGTCAAATAAAATGGTATCAATTATCAAAAAAATACACGAATTCTATTATCAAATTAGAGAATGGATTAGACAAAGAGGAATTGGAGGGAATGAGGCAAATAGAAAAATGGCGGAAATTGAGTAAATATGGGAATTAGAAATAGACGAATTGGAGGGAATGGGGCAAAAAGAGAAATTGGGGTAGTTGGGTTAATAGAGGAATTAGAAATAGCAGAATTAGAAAAGGGATTTGAAGAATGGAATGGACTGTAAAAGAGCGATGAATCGACTAGGAATTGAAAGAATTTTAGGTAGAGTTACTAGTTATACATACTAAGAGTCGGTTTTTCAGTGGCTTGTTGGGAACTTAACAATCTTTTAACGAAAAATAAATGCGTCAGATTGGCTGTTGCCACAGTAATAACACATAAATGGACTGAAAATTCGGTCCGAAAACAATGCAATTGATAAATTATATTGCAAATCATATATTGGCATGAATATAACGTAAATTCTTTTACGCTCATGTCATGTCTGTCACCTAATCTTAGTACTAGTTTTAAAATAAACTGATTCACAAACTGGATATGTGCGCTAATAAGTTCGCTAACACTTTCCGAACGTTTCGTAAACTATGTTGTTTACTTATTACTTTTTTGAGACTCATATCTCCTGACTAATTTCAGCACTATAGTTTTAAAAAAAACTGTTAATAACTG
>QKMV01003520.1:0-11355 GCA_003287335.1 Lednia tumana
AGCCCTTACCTTTGATTATATAGTGGCTAATCAAAGCCCTTACCTTTGATTATATAGTGGCTAATCAAAGCCCTTACCTTTGATTATATAGTGGCTAATCAAAGCCCTTACCTTTGATTATATAGTGGCTAATCAAAGCCCTTACCTTTGATTATATAGTGGCTAATCAAAGCCCTTACTGATGCCAATGGTACAGTTCTCGAAACGTGGGGAAATTATTAGTGGAATACTTGGCCGTTTTACATAATTAAGTAATTAGATTTTGACACTGCACACAATAAACATTGTATATTTTTTATAAGACTCAGCCTAGCTCATAATCTTAGCATCAGTATTCAAAAAAACTGATTTACAAATTGGGTGTTAATGCTAAGAACTCCACTTGAACTCTCACCGTTTCTTGAACTATGGCTGTTCACTTAATTGTCAGCTGAATTGTTTGGAAAATCACAAGAAACCGCAGCCAAAAATCCGAACACCGGGATCGAACCAGGGACCTCTCAATTGCAACGCAAGATTCAGCCCCATGTTTTCAATTCTGTGTGCTCCGTTCCGAGTTTTATTTCAGCGCCTACAGCGCTATATTTTGTTCTCAACCCCACCTACGCAACGGGACATGGATACTATCACGTGATCAATATATGATTCCACCAAATTGGGAGTAACGCATTTCTGACAAATACACTCCGCCAGGATATCTCATGATGGCCCTGGAAACGTTTGTGTCAAGGTTGAATCGCAAGAATGGACGTCGGATAAATCTCTCAGCGTTGGTTGACAAACTTTCCAGAGAGGATAAAACCGAGGTCTCCCACTCACTTGATCGTATTATTATATTTCCAACTTCTTCAGACTTCAATAAGGACTTCCCACGGCTTCCATACATCCCCATAATACGGTATACCGCACGTATTGCTTTGAAAATAGGTCGAATTGGTTATCTTCAATTCCACGATCTTCTCATACCAATAAAGCTGAATAATTGGTCGATTTTGGGTGTAATCCCTTCCATCGTCATTTCAGGTCAGGTGCCTTTATTATAATCATTTTAAATAAAGCAAATGATAAAATCAGAAGAGAAGTAAGGAACGCAACGTTAGGAGTTTTAGGTGATTTCTTAGCACTCCACTCAGTTTTTAATCGGTTTTTTTGAAAACTTGTGCAAAGATTAGAAGCTAGACACAAGTCTAAAGAAATTTTATAAAACCAATGCTAACTTTGTCCCTCTCACTCCCACGAGATGCAATCAAACCTCTAATGATGACGAAATTATTCAACTGTTGGCTTAAATCCTTCCCATAATCGTCAGGTAACCTAGTTTCGAGCAGGAGCTACAAAATAGGTCAATTTGCCGGCTTAAATTCCACAAGTCCTTATCGTCGAGACCACAGAGTGTTTACAAAATAGGTCAGTGCAGTGAAATTTACATGACGGTTCCATTTCAATGGCCCTCGTAAAAGTTATTGTTCTACTACAAGCATCAGACCGAATGGGTCGATGCTCTTCTGGTATCGTACAATGCCTAACGAACTTCCAAAACGTGTGCAAAATGTGAATCAAACGTGAAAATCATGGTGCCCTGACTAATTCAGAGACAGGTCGATTTTCTCCTGCTATCGATACAATGGACGACTAGTGTTCAAGGAATTCCAGAGTCAATCAGCGTTGTGGGACAATGCTTTTCTTATGGCGTTAAAAATCCCCCAATGTTGATTGCCTCTGGAACGCTAGTGGTCCATTCCTACAGCGATATTTGAACCAACTTTGGCGAGAGATAAATATTAATTTCACCTGCATAATATCTGACTGGTCGTGAAATCGCACCCGGTCCTTTGGATTTTACCTACAATGCCTTACCAACTGAACTCACCAGACATTTTTGAGATTAAATGATACTCATCGTCAAATACCTACAGTTATTATAAACTAGGTCAATACCGAATTCAATCCTTTTCTTTAGACTCAACATAGTACACCCATTTTAAACGAAATAAGGCATTGACTCCAGCTTTCGTATACGATATATTGTTTTTATTGCGAACTGGACACCGGACATCAAAATTTTCTTCTTTTTATCGGCAGGGTTCGAAATCAGGGACGTTATATTTCGAATCAACTTGTAGACCACTTGTATCGCACCATGTTCGCTTGTCCTGTTAAAGTTTCATCGACATCTATAACGTCAGCGCCATCCGGAGACGTGAAAACGCAACACTTTCTTTTCGGTGTGATTCTCGGAATAAATGCACTATACCTACACCTATACTACGTGTTTCCGAGATAGGTCGACGTTTTCCGTTCGGCCCCTAGCGACGCTCATCAGCAGAGTAATGCCGTTACCATGGTAACGCTTAAAACGACGTCGACGACCCCCACCCTTCCACCCACCACCCCGCCCGAGCGCTGGCTGGCTATTGGCGTCGCGACGCCAAATCTTGGCTGCGGATTGAGTCGTCGTCGAGCGGGGTGGCATGGCTTTTTTTGAACTGGCGTGCGTCGCTGTCACCCCTCCAGACTTGGAGCTGACTTTATGTAAAGTATATACAAATTAGGGGTTGTTTCCTTAGCGACTTGTTGGGCTGAGGGTAGGTAGAGTTTGTAGCGTGTCAAGAGGTTTGTTGCTAATAGGGTTGGCCGTGTTTATGGGAATTCATTTAAAAGGGGTTTAGTTTAGAAATATGTACGCTTTAAGAGCTGCTAGGAGTTTTAATCATTTAAAAGCGGTAAATGCTCGGTTGTCAATTAAATGTTTAATGTTTAAACAGAGCGCTTGCCACATTTAAATACTTAAGTTGTTTTAGATATTAAAGCCCAACTTTTTCTCGCCATACCTGTTTGCCAAAAAATGCACCTAGTAATTTTGTTCGAAATCCACAGTTAAAAGTACCGTCAACTAATGAATAAACAATTTGGGTTATTTCAACTGCGAATCATTTGAAATATTTAACCTATTCGCGTCATTTCATTATCTACATTATGCATTACCTCCAGCCTATAAATCCCTACCAAAATAGGTTGATAAACAAGCCTCACGGTGAAATATAGAAATATTATAGTCAATTTAAAGAAACTCTATACTGTAGTGATATATTTGAAAAGAAAAAAGAAACAAAACAAATCAAATAAACGTTTGTGATAGAAAATTGTACTATAGATGTTTTATTTCCGTTTCGTTACTGAAATCTATCGTTCCCAAGTGGGAGCATATTTCAAATATGCCAACAGGAATAATTGTGAAGCTGGACTTCACGCCCTCATTAATTCTCTCAGCGATCTGGTGCTGGTTTTACGGGTATTTTGTTTTGTCTCTGCGATTGCGTTGAAAACAACACTGCACGGCGCCGCGACGTCGATTCTGTGCAAATCGTATTGTTGTTTCGTGTTCGGTTCGAAATGTTTGTCGATTGGGATCGCGTGTCTTCCCGAATCCAGACCTCACCTGGATCAGTCCAACCTGTTGCTACAGCTGCCAGCAAGAAGGGGGGCGGGGGAAATTCTTTGGGCGTCGGGGCGGGAAGGGGGGAGGGGGGGCGGAAAAGAGGTGCGCGTTGGATTTTGTTTTCTCGAGTAGGTGTGAAAGTACAGTCCATTCTAGAATGTACACTATTCGAATGCATATTTTGAATTGCGGAAACAATTCTTGTCAAGTACGGACAGTTGAACTGTTGAACTGCTCTGAGTGTTGACTTAAAGCCTGCTTTACACGGTCAAATATTTTATTCCATTTCAGATTCTAAAGTCACAGTGTTTGCAATTCGGCTACAGTTGGTGAAAGGAAATTGTGTCAAATAAAGTGGATTAACAATTTGATAGTGTAAAAGTAAAAGAGGCTTACGGGCTGGATTCAATTTGGGTGCACCTTTTTAAAGTCATACAAGCACTTTCGAAGTCTGCGTTTTGAGGTAAATGAGAAAGGGCATGCAAATACGTTGCGCGGATTAACGAATTAAGTATTACGCGCGAAAGAATCAAAGGGTTCTAGTTGACGTGAAAGAACCCGGTGAAGTGCATCCCAAGAAAAGAAGAAAACGTGGATTTCTTTTCATTCCCCGTTTCCTTTCTTGAGGAAAGCGAGAAGCCTTTGAATTTCACGAAAGCTGATTCGAGAATCGGAATAATTCCATCGTAGCGGCGAGCGAGTGAGATAGACATAGAAAAAAATTCACCGTACCTTTGCGGAGATGGAAATAACATTAACTTTTCGAAACGCAATCTCCTCGGAAATTCACTTTCGACAAGAAGGCGAAACAGGGTATTTGTCAATTCTCTATGCGCACATTTCGCGATGCATTGTTGCTCGAGCGGCTTTTGTTTCTCTTGTTCTCTTGTGGTGAAGTCGTGGCTTCTCCTCTAATTATGGACCAGAAAGAAAACGCGTTGTTTGTGGTGATTTCCCCGCGGGCCGCTAAACACGTCATATTCTAGACGTGAATGAGGAAAATGCGAGGAAAATTGGCGATGAAAAATTGGTTTCCGAGGAGATCCGTTTTGTTTTACGTTGCGTTCGAGTTTTAACGATTTGGAAATTGATCCGCCATCAGAAGTGGGATTATGTAAATGTGTGTCAAAACTCAAAATGGCAGTTGGGAACAAGAACGCCGAAATGCACTTGGATCGTAAGACTCTGGCACTAAATGTCAAAAAAAATCGTACTGATTCAAATGGCCGTGTTAAGCAAGCCTATTAGAGGAACATTGTTGTGCAATTGTTTCGTTCTACGGCTTGAAAACATTCACCTTCGTTTCGGTTCACAAGAAAAATCTGTAATTAATTTTCTCGCAAATTTCACGCGGGCACTTCTGCAGTTTTCATTTTTATAAACTTGTCAGATAAATTTTGGGTCCCTACTGACTTCCGTCATAGTTGTACCTCTTTACAAATCGAACAGAATCATTGGGGCGGCAAAGGAAGAATTCCTTGTCTAGCCAGAGCCCTACGTTTTTAAGACAAATTTCTAACCAAAATGTAAGTATTTAACAATAAGACAAGTAGAATAACATATTTCAATACATTGCCTTAGTCATAGTTGGTGCCTTAGTCATACTCACAACGTTTACTTTCATCAGCAATATGCCAAAATTTTCTGTCAAAAAAAGTTAACCCTAAATTGGTGTAGTCATCTCAGCTTGACAATCACAAAACCGTGTGTGTCGCAGCTCCCTACACGTAATTTGCGCTAAATTCACAGAGAAATGGCGGATTTAGAGAACGATGGCAAATTCGATGCTGGTTCAAAGGACGCCGACGACGCTCAAAGACGTCCGGCGCGTCAGAGGACTTTGTACACGTCACACTCATATAACGAGGACGTCGCCTCAGAAGACGTTCCTCCCAGCGATACCTGGACGAAAACACCGAGGCCCATCACAAAAAAGGCACCCATCCAAGCCGAGGAGTGGAGGCAAAACTCCGCAGAAGGGCGGAAAAAAGGTAGGCGCTAATTGAATTCAAACTACACAAAATGTTCGGCATTGTGTGAAAGCTGGTTCTTCGATATTCCTAAATGAACAGGTTTGTGAGGAAGAGCCAGTTTTTCTTTAATTTAGGGTGAATCTAGTAGTAGCTGTAAAGCCCAGACGATTTTTAGAATATTTTTATTACTGCAGTCAAACTATTATTGACAGACACCAAACTTGGTTCGTTGCATTGAGAATTCATCTGGCTTTCTGACAGAATATATTTCAAGTTTTTATTCTCGTTACATTTTCTTACGATCTAATTCTAGTGTTAAGAAGATGATAGTATCACAATAGACCTACCTCAAACGAAAAGTTGTGATACTATTTCAAATAACATTTGTCAGAAATCCCACTAAATTCCCTACGGAATGAACGAAGTTTGGTGTCTCTGCACTTCAAGTTTGAAGGCAGCAGTTAAAATAAACTAAAAATCGGGTGGGATTTTCCAGTTGCCAATAGATTCACTGTAAATTGATTTTGTATTTTATAATATAACTACGTCCATAAAATTTACCAATTCGATATTTCGGTCGGCGTCTTCATACAGGCTGTCAACACCTAAGTATCCGTACTTACAATTCACCATTTCTGCTACGGTTTCATTCCTTCAAATATCATCCACTTTTTCTTAGCCGTGGAAAACGTTTTCATGGTTTGCATAATCGCTTTGCAAGAGCAAGCGACGACTGCATTTAGTGTTATGTTCGAGGTAAAACTAGTATTGCATGTTAAAGTTTAAGAAAACCGGAAATAGCTCGTCTGTGTCGTTTACTGACGCGATATTTGCTGGATTTAGATGCCTTTTATTATATTTTATTCATATAAGCTTCCAATATTACATCTAGCATCGTAAAGCAATCTTATTTTGAGTGGAGCGCAAATACTTTGGAAGCTAATGTCTTCTAGCCCAATGAAAATGCTATGAACGCTAGGAAAACAAAAGGAAGCCTTCAATCATCAATAGTTGGTTGGGCATGCGCAACTAGTCAAATCAACTTGGTCAAGGAGTATCAGAAACTGCACAGAGTGTTGCAGTTTTAAGTCCGCTAGGCAATCTTCGCGAATCACTGCTCTCTCATAATGAAGACCTCGAGTTCAAAAGAACTGAACAAGAATGCTAACAGTTCCTAATGCTATGAGCCCCTGAATAAGTGGACAGTATAGTTCGTGAAATGGAAATTTTTAAGTGGACTTCTCAGGGCCAGTATTATTACAACTTTTCTCAACCTAGAGTTAAGAGATAATCTTCTGAAACAAAATTAATTCCATGCATGTGATTAACTGTTGGCATGGTGATAGTAATTTAACCATAGGCGTAGCGCTTAACTTTGAAGGAAGTTGTACAACTGGCCCTTAACATTATTTCCCAGTTTGTAGAACAGTTATGTTGATAAATAGTGCTATAATTGGGAGTTAGATTTTTGTGTAAAAAAATTGTAAAGCCTCGAGTTGCTTAGCTCCATACGGCTAGCAGTGATCGAAGAGAAAAGTATGTAGGAGTTTTCAAAAAACTGTTTTAAACTGGGCAAAAACTAAAAGATCCTCAACTTTTCGCGAACTATAATGTCTATTCCATCAGGGCCATCTAACTATTGAAGCAGACAGAACAGTGTTACCCAATTTAAGAACAGTTTTTTTGAAAACAAGTACCAAGATTCTGAGCTAGACACGTGTCTAAAGAAATTGAAAACTGCCTTTTGACAAGGATTAAACTTTTAAAAGGTCCGGGGTTCAAGTCCTCGGGTAAGCAAGTATTTTTGAAGTGATTTTTATATTCTTAAAACTGCCTAGTGTTCTTCACAACCGGAATTGCTCATTTTTTTCTCGTGACCCTAACGGCTAACCTGGTTTCCCTCAGGGCCTGGACCCCATTCGGCGCAGACGACCTACCCCGTGCCTCCCAATATCCTCGAAGAGCAAAATTCGCTGACCGCGGTGGTCACGCCTCACGGGACGATGTCGATGTGCCTGAGAGGTCGGATCAGGATCGACATGACCATCGATCAGGCGATCAGGATCATCAACTTCGAGAACAGAATCGTCCTTGCGATGAGCGCGAGTGGTTCCTCGGTGGGGCTGCTGCACCCTAACGGCAGGATCTGGCAGTACGGAAGTAGGGTGGAGGTTATGGCACACGACCCGAAGGGTAACCACAAGTGAGTCGTTTTTTAAATTAAGTGTTTTTGCTTTTTTGTTGACACTTTGAATCTTGACGTGGGACGATCCAGTTGACCGGATACTTTTTTGTTGACGTTCTTTGGAATTTACCATCAAAGGCTATCGTTAAGAGGAAATATCCCCTCGACAGAAATCGGCGTAGCACCTTTGCAGTAGCACTGTGAGCCACGCAAGAAGCTTTGATCAGACCTATTTGTATATACATCTACTGGCTCGATCGTTGAAAATAGCCTATTATAGTAAGCAAGGAAGTTGTAAACAAAATATTAAACTAAGTCTATAGGTCTATTCGGAGATACTTTTTTCAAGTTAACGTTTGATTTCTGTAATGGCTGTATAGAAAGACTGACTGACTAGCTGACAAGACTTACCGACAGTACAATAAATTTCAATTCGTTTCACCGCTTCTAGCCATATCTTCCTTTGATAACAGCACTACAGTCTATAGTATGAGAGATCATCCTGCGTTACAAGCACAAAATAGGCTCTCGAGCCATACCTTCCTGTGTTAACTGCACTAGCACCATGGGTGCTAAAAGCTTCGGCTTGGTTGGACCCAGCAGCCATATCTGTGACACAAAGTGCAACCATGGATACCAATGTGATTCCAATCCCACAGATACGCGAAAATGTCATTCAAAGGCGTCGGCTTCACGTCCGAAAACTGTGCGCTCGTCTACCTCGTCGACTCAGCCGGAACTCGGACCACGACCGAGTCGTTTTCGGACATGAAATTCGACTTCACCCTGAGGCTGTTCTACGAGGGTTCCAGACACGGGCCACCGAATGTTCCCGAGGCGATGCAGATGCTGAAGAGCGCACACTACTGGCACACCGCAGACGGCGAGGACAACTGGTGCGTCAACGGCGTACGCATTGCGCAGACGCGGGACGGCATGGTCAAAATCGCGAGGAATAGTAACAAGTAAGAGTGATTGACAAATTCGTTGGACTCGTCTCCTAGTTTTAGCACAAATTAGCAATACCGGCAGAGGAGTAGGCTACGTGCCGGCAGCGGATTTCGCCTATTAGGCTCATCATCATGGGTTTTATCACCCTATCCGTCCCCGACGCCAATAGACCAGAGCCTCATGGCCATCGATAACACCAATAATCAATCAACTAACATTCGACGGGTCTCCTCGCATCGGCAGACACAGGATGCGTACGTCGCCCGGAAACGGAACCGCGTCAGTGACGACTCCATTCCTCCACTGCACGGCGTCGATGGGTTTGACGCAACACCTGTTCGTGCGTCGCGGCGAGCGTCGAATGCACTTCGACGGCAGCACGTTTATTGTCCGCAACGCCGGCCATTCCGCCGGCTTTGACGAGAAAGACCAGCTGAAGGTCTATTGACGGCGCGGTCAACAGGACCTGGCCACGAATTTATCGACATGTACGAAGCCGTCGAGGAGTTTCTCGACTTTGGGTGTCGTCGAATGGACGCCGGCGTCGTTGTCGTAGATTGGACGAGGAGTAGACGTTGAGCGTCACTTGTTTTAGCACCTGAATCGGCCCGGAAATTGAATCCGTTGGTTTCGTTTTGGGTCAATAGACGTTTATTTGGCACGGCTGGAAACTTTGGTGGGTATAAATTGTGCACGTTGAGCCCCACACGCTTTGACAGCCGAGTTGCTGTAGCGGATTAAATTATTTTTGAAAGTTATCTGGTCGTTTTTGTTTGTGAATGGACGTGTGGGAATGAAAATGAAATGGGGAAATGGGGTTGGGCTTGTCTAACAAGGAAGTTGATGACATTGCGAGGCGTAATACTGTCCCAGCTGACACTCGCATGAGATGTCAAGCCTGTTCCGTGCTGTCAATTCAAATAGCCGCGCCTCTGAATGCAAAGCAGCGTTGGTAGAATAACGTGCAAAAGTAATGAAAAAAGTTCTTGCGTTAAAGTTTAACGAGGTTAAATCAAGATTACCCCGACCATTCTGGCTACAAATATTTGGTTAGTTCCTTAAATAGAAGCTTTGGCCATCTCCTTAAAATCTTCCGCTCTAGAAAATCCTTAGACTCATGATTATCTCCTAATCTAGTCATCAAAAACTCCCGGTTTTTAAATCGTTTTTTTTTTCATCTTCCAGTCTCTTTCCTGAACCGTTTCTATTACTGTAATTCAGTTATTATGGGGCCATCCCAGTTACGAAAATTACTCCTGATTATTAAAAGAAATAAAACTCCTTAAATGTTAACATCATTGGGATGAGAAGCATGTGCACTCGAGTTCAATTCCCGGTTAAAGTAAAACGAATTTCTCTTGTGTGGTGTTCGAAGAATTTGTTTCATGGAATCAATTGATAGAAATACTGATAGAAATCGTTAGAATTTAAATTAAATAATTGCATAATCCCCCATAAAATAAAAATGTACCATTTTTACACTGAAATGTCTAGGTTTTACAGAGCAACAAGTCAGGGTCTCTGAACTCCAATAAAACGAAGCCCCTCTCAAATCTGAACGAGAAAAACTCTTTGAACCGTTTTCAGAAGGCCATGGCATTGTGGCGACCCTAAAAACAGTTATTTTCTTCGAGCCTTTGACAGAATATAATAAGAGCTACACAAGTTACAAAGCGTCTGATTCGTCCGTTTCATCTTTGATTAGATCTTTAATTAAATCGTGGTCGTCGCAGGGGGTGGTAGCTGGACGAGCCGACTGCGTCGTTAAACAAAGAGATCTCCGCTAAACGGTCGATAAACATGGCAATGTGTGTCGAGCGGGTGCGGTCGGATAGGGGCCAGGGGCAAACAGGGGCAGGGCCAATTACAGGGGCAGGGGTAGAATTACCATGTGCCGCTCGTGGAAAGGGGCGGCTAATTCCTGGAGCTAATTAATAGACCGAGCGATGCAAGCTCGTTGCATCGCGTGACGACGCAATCGCAGTGCATCTGCTGGGATTAGGTACCTATTGATGTACGCGGTGTCGAATATCGAAGAGATTGGAGGGGTTGATTTTGGCTCTAACTAAATAATTCCATCTACATTTCGCTAATTCTATAATGTGCTAATCGCATATCCTAATCTTGTTGGGTTGCCAATTAGAATATGGAAACAGTCAATAACTATTCGGAAATGACAAGTTTGATTAATCAAAATACGAATCTGAATAAACTCGTATTTGCTGGCTTATTACATTAGATTCAAAATAAAAAACCAGAGTTTAGAGCAATGTGCTAGACAACCAAAGATGTATTCTTGCTGATTCAACAGCAAACAATGATTAGCCAACAGTTAAAGGTAAGAGTGAAAAGTTTGTAGATATTCAAAAAATAGCTCAATTATTCAATATAATATTCAAAGAATATTCAAGAAGTTCAAATAAAGTGACTTGAATGGACGACTAGTGATCAAGGAATTCCAGAGTCAATCAACGTTGAGGGACAATGCTTTTCTTATGGCGTTAAAAATCCCCCAATGCTGATTGCCTCTGGAACGCTAGTCGTCCATCCATGCTAGAAAATTTTGGTCACAAGGTCCGAAATGGCCCTCAAAATTTCTTTGTTTTGGGTTTCTTTTGCAGGATATAAAACAGCCTGTAAGCAAATAGGAAAACCCAAGACTATTTCGTTGATTTGTGTACTGCTTGACGGCGTAGTCATGTGTTGGCCCTGTGGCACTACAGGGAAGAAGGGAAACCCGATGCCGGCACGTAGCCTACTCCTGTCGAAAAGCACCAAGGGGACCACCGCTTAACGTCCCTTCCGAA
>QKMV01003521.1:0-11354 GCA_003287335.1 Lednia tumana
GGGGGGGGGGGGGGGGGGGGGGGGGGGGGGGGGGGGGGGGGGGGGGTAGTAGATGCGTCCGAAGATGCAACCCCAAGCCAAGCTACATATACAGATGCACCTCACCCCGAAATCATCGCTGTTCACAATGTGACGTAGCTTTCAGTACAGTTGGTAGCCTGACGACGAAAATGTATACATGATTTTCTATTCGATTTTGCAACAATGGTAGCACTGGCAGTGTGGAATATTTTAAGTGTCGAGTGGTCCGATTTGTCCAGTAACGCTTTAGCCCGGGCTAGAGAGTGAGTTATCTGCTAGCGATGTAATTCCCAATCCCAGAAGAGAAACGGGTTCCTGGGTTCCTCCTTGTATGGTCGAGGTGGTAGAGGTGGCCTAAGATTGGCTTGGCTTCACATCTAGCTGAGTCGAGCTGAAAAGGCCGGCCGGGGCCGGGGCCGGGGCCGGGGCCGGGGCTGGGGAGAAAGTGTCACGCATCCCCCTAGGAAGCTAGGAAGCTACAGGGTGACGACACTACAAGAAGATAGGGAAAAGGTAGGTACGTTCGAAATCTAATTTCAAACGCGATCGTACTGGGGGTGAATTGGAAACGAGAAGGTAGAATTTTAATAGTTTCCCTTTTTACACATTCTTTTTACTCGTGGCTGTGTCAGAGGAAATGGCGACAATTTTTGTTTCTTGCAAGTGTGTACATAAAGCGAGATATAAAAGTATTCGTTGCAGTTTATCTGTCGTGCACGATTAATAATGAACAACGCAATGCATTCGGAGGTAAAGCCAAACCGGGGGGAGGACGTGGGATGCGTAAAATATGAGAACGAAAAAATGACGATCTTCATAATGTTGTGCAGTAACTTTAAGATAGCTCCGCTGAGTGGCTCCGCTATGACAAGACATTGACGAAAGTTGCTGAAAATGTAGATATTTTTGTTCTGCACCAAAATAAACCAAAATTAACAGAGGCAACAGACCTTGTTTTTGTGCTGTGTCAACAGAATCCTCCCATTTTGAAATGGCGGCCAGTACAGAAAGTGGTGTTTGTTTCGTGGTTATCCACTTTTTACCACCTTCCTCACCACGAGATGTTCAAATATGTTGTAGATTTATGCCTGCTGAATGCCCAGATACCAGAAAAACAATACCCCACTGACCTCACAAGGGCGCTACAAGTGTTTTCATTGACCTCTGTGCTCATTACTCTGACAAGATTTTTTTTTATGAGTAATTTTTTTTTGTACATGATAGTTTCAAGTTAATAATTTACAAAGCACTTATCGATTAATTTAAAACTCTCGTCTGCACTTAAATTCCAAAAAACCCTCGGTCTTTTTGACTCACGATGCATACTCATATGGGCCTACTTGAAAGAGTATCGAGCTTTCGCCAAGCCGAATCCTTCTATACGCTCAGGCATTCAAATTAGCTAGAAGCCGACAAGTGTTGACAAAAGTTGCTCGAGAAAGAGGTCCATTTTGGATCCAATCTTACTTCTGATTTTTCTAAATCTTGCGACTTCGCGTTGGCACAGTTCTTTTGGTTCACGTTTTGTAATGCCATCCTCATGTATCACCCCAACCATCCTCCAGGAGCCAATTGGAAAACGAAAAGCCCGCATTGTACCGAAAACAGTTATTCGAATAGAACTGAGAAGTGAGCCCACGACCTTTGGGCGAACGAAAAATTGCTAGTCCCGAAGTTGACAATCATAATATTCACACTTGTGCGTTGGTTTCGTGTTTTCATTTGATTTCAAGCCATTCAAGTAGACGTGTGGTAGCGTTGAGACCAATTGAACGCAGTTTAAGCGTGACACAATGACAATACTGTTACTTGACTCATTAGATGAAGGCTCTAGACTCTAGTCGAACAGGAAAATAATACTTGAGCTTAACTGGACGTGAGCTAGCTGCTTAAAAATACGTTTACCGTTTCCCAAGCTGTGCAATTGCAGGTTAATAAATGCTGAGATGTCCGCATGTACGCACACAAGTATAGGACCTACCTAGCCTACACAAAAACAGCTACATTTCTAGTAATTATACACCTATTACATGGATGAGCTGTAATGTTGGAAAGTGACTTTCAAATTACTGATGGGGATGCGAGAGAAGCAAGTGTTACATCTTCAGCGAAATGTAACGTCGGCTACTCGATTCGCCAGGCACTTGGCACCAGAAATTACAATAATTTCATCTTTATGAAACATACAGTGCATGCAGAAAGGTACAATCACCAAGTCAATATCTAGAAACACCAACGCACCCACACTTGCTGATTCATCTTTTCGATTCCTTGGGAGTTTAGGAAATGCATATTGGATTATTTTAGCTCTCAGTGAGATGACAGTGCCAGTTGTTTCTGTAATGGATTTGTCATTCATTTAGTCACGACATCACTAAATTGGGCAGCTAGCTCAACAAGAAAAGACATCGCATTTGCTCTCCATACCATCTTGTACCATGAAGCAGTTTTACAAATGTGTAGAGAGAACAGTTGCTGTGAGTCTGAGAAACCACGCTGAAATACCTAGTCTCAACAAATAATCTGAAATCCGAATGCAATTGTTATCGCGACGGCCCCTTTCACCTTGCGAATGCAAAGTGTGCGACCAAGGATGCAGCCGACTGCACAGACTTGAATGCATGCATGACCTGAAGTGCAGCATCGTCTAGCTCTAGTCGATCATGACGTAACCACGACGCCGGTAACAACCTGAAGAGGTAACCTGAAGAGGTCAACTTCGATAGGATGCACAAAGCTATTCGGAGTACGAAAGAAAGCAAAGCACTACAAATTGTCTGATTTTCAAATCGACCAGCAAATTGGGCAAATTAGACTGCGGGTTGGGGACTTGTACAGCTCGTTGTAATATTAGCTTGAGCTTATACTACCGATAGTTATCAACTAGGTATAGAGGTATCAATAAATATTTATTAGGCAATAGCAGGATTTCCCGATATTTTAAATCTATTAGATCTGTATCTTCGGCTCCAGCCACTTACGACTGAGCTGAAACTCAGTTGTTTGGCAAATCGGATTTGAAGTTAAAATTATAAGTAAAACTAGACCTTGTCTCGTTGCCATCATCCACCCTGCACGGAGTTTGTGCGACAGCCGACAGGTACACACCAAGTATAATTTATAGGCATGCACTGACAACTGATAAGAATGTATTCAACATAAGCGAGCACATGATTGAAATGGTATCCAAATCCTGGGATAGAGAACGGGTTCATTTCTGCCGGCTAACTGACTGAATGTTTTTAGCAAGAAAAATATGGGGAAGCATGCTATGCAACTTAGCATCTCAAAGGGGATACGAGTTTTGTGAGCGCCAACAACAAGAAAGTGGCAAGTTTCAAGATAAATGCTTTAGATATTACGCCATTTTATGGCTGTTTATGAGAACTTCGCACCTGTAGGAAAGAGCGGGGGTGGGGGTGGGGGAGGGGGAAAGGAAAGAGCGAGGGAGAGAGAGAGAGAGAGGGAGAGAGCGAGGGGGTATGGGGGGGGAATTAAGATCAATTTGGACTAAGAACTTGTATCAAAACGAAGGCGACGGCGTAGGCGTGGGCGTAAGCAAAAGTGGGGAGCCCAACTTCTGAATGAACTCGAGATGAAAAGAATATTCTTCTCCACTTTAAACTGCTTTCTAATGTGTCTTGGAGCGCACGGATGAAAGATATTTGTTTCTAATGTAATCGGACCTATCGGCGATCTTATAAAAGGGATCATTTGATAAAACTAGAGGCTGCCGGGTGTATAGCTAGAGCTTTGAGCAATGTGCACCATTCTACCGTAGATTGTAGACTTTTCTCAAATTTCATTCCTGGAGTCGCAGAGACATGTTGAAATAGAGACTTGAATAAGAGATCGGTCTCACGAGCTCCGTTGAAATATGAAAACTCCGACTGAGTTGGTAACTCTAAAGTGTTGGCCCGCAAAAATGATTGACGCGTGTTATTACTCAAAAATCCCTCTGCGAAAATCAGGAATAAGTGTGAAATAATGCACGCGGGGTGTACCGAGATGGCACTACGTAGGTGCCTACCTAAAATGTCACCCTCCTACACCACTCATCAACAAAAATAAAATGTCACCACACAAGTCTGCTGGTTGCTTTATCATGATGCATGAAAGTGGCGTTGAAATTCGGTGCCACGTGCGAAAGGAGATCCTTTCTTCCCGAGCTGTATGCTGCGTGCCAACAAAAAAGGGAAATTAAAATCGGTAGTTAAAAATCCCTCTGCACAGTTGATTCAAGATCCGTTTCCGACCGGCGAGTCCGTGAGTTCATTCTACGGTGGCTCTTTTGTGCAGCGCCACACTGAATTATTAACAAGCGCTCGCCGCAGAAAGAGCAAAACATCGATCTTGGGGCGCCTACCTGCTGCCCTTTTGCCCTTAGACGCTAACAACTGAAACCATGGTCAGCATTTACTTGACTTCCGGTTGCACTGGACGAGCATGATGCCGAGTGAATACCCCCTTGTTTCAAGCAAGCTGCCTTTCAAATGGCGGCTGCCCCTATGTGGAAGCTTCTCCCACCACAACGCCATAAAAAACTGCAATACTTTCGGGATTAGGACGGTGTGGTGTTTAAGTGTATTCGAAAACAGGACGGACCCTCGATTTTCTGAGAACTGTAGTTGGTACTAAATAATATACTGAACCCGTAAAATGTAGCTCGCGACACCACAACACCAATTTTGATGCTGCATGCCTCATAGCTTCGCGGATTTGTTGTCGAAATTCGGCCCCAAACACTTACCTGAAACAAGGAAACGAAAAGAAAATTAGTACACAGCCAAGTGAAGTGATTAGTTTTGTATTATTATAAGACATGAAGTTGCCAGCCGCACTAACGGGAAAGGTATTACTAATATTGCTGGGGTACAGGTATCATTAGTGACACATTGGATGTCGGCTCAAACTCAAATGCATCATCCTAGGCGACGCTAATTTAGACATTGAACAAAATTGCCATTATATTCACAAGCAATTCAATTCCGGGCTCGTTAAAGCACGTTATACGCAGACGGAACTATATATCTTTGGTGATATCCTTTTTATAGAGCCCTCTGACACTCTGCGCTGGTCGTTTGATTTATTTGATTGGTAGTACCTAAATCTCACGATACTTTAGTACGATGAGTGAATTACTGGGACTTATCAATCGCTATCATGATCATTTTATAGATTTGATTAAAAATACCAAATCTCTACGCTATTTTGATCTATATAAGTGCTAAAAGTTTGCCAACTTAGGCTGAACACTGCTTTGAAGCTCAGTTAATTTTCATGACAGTGGAATCATGGTTTGTAGAATGGACAGCTACAAGTTCTAACTTGTAGCGCGATCATCCAGTAACTGTTCGACGAGTTCAACTACACGAAGTAACGCAATCAAACGCAGTGATGGACACCAAAGTAACATTTGTTTGCTCACTTTTAAGTCAACGAGCTAAAGTTTGAGCGAACTTAACGTTTATGTTGTTCAGATTGACAGTAAGTAGCGCACACAAGAGAGCACAACCCCCAAACTGAACAACATCAACATCGCCTCTCAAAGCATCAGAACTTCCTGAACGTTCACAATTTTCGTTACGTTTAAGTCAACTTTAACGAGTTGAACGTTAGAATTTCACGTTAGTTTTGAAAAGTTTATTTATTTATTGATTTATTTGTTTATTAAGTAGTAACTATATGTGCTATTTCTTGCATTTTCTACATGGCCACCTGGACTTTCCGTTAATTTTTCAACGATTGGCACCATTTTTAGCCCCTCGGCATGCAATGGCAAGATTTCTTAAAGTCAAGTCAATTCACTGAGCAGTGAGGGATCAGTCTTGTTGTACCCATCAGGGAAATTGGGGCGAAATAGACGGTAACCCCCCCCCCCTCCCTCCCCCACACTCTTGAACTGACGAGATCGTGAACTAACTTTCCGTTACTTAAAAAAATTACTTGATTTTTAGGGCCTTAATATTAATAGTGAAGGACCTACATTTGTAAAGCGTCAGTTCGAAATGGTATTATAACCATGTGCTCGTCACTGGTTCGAGCGCGATCATCGCGCATTCAGTAACCGTTCGACAACTTCTTCTCAAAGTTGCACAATCAAATGCTTGCTCTCATTGTCTTTCTCTTCAAGAACGTAAGCTATGGTTGAGCTGAGAAAACAGTAACGATCTCAGGTTTCCAGTGAGTAGTAGTATCATCTCACAAGTCACAAGTCACAACCACAGCACAGGCCATCTCAAAGCGAGGCGAGGCGAAGATAGACAGACACGATGAAGGTTTTCGCGATATTTACCTCTATATACATTCTACTCGCTGCCGTCTACAGCCGCCCATTCTCGACTGCATATTTCCGCATCGGCATTTGCTACCAAGCAATACGCACATATTTGATATTCCTAAATCGACTATGCGCTATGCGCTGAAAGAATCTCCCAGCATGACTGACGGATCATGACGGATACGTGTATCAGGTGGAATATGGGATTAGATTATTTGCGACGAAAGCACTTCAAGAAAAGTTCGAATCATAAATGCGAAGTATCTATAATGTGAAATGCTTTCAGACTGTTCCCGAATAAAATTGTCATTTTGGTGCAGTACCAAAATAAATAAATGACATTGGACGAGACTGTTGTACTATTTTTTTCTCATTTTTATCAGGATGGTATTGTAAAACATCAACGAAAGTTCTTCAAGAAAAGTTGTGATCAAAAATGTAAAATATCATCTGTAAATTAGGACTTGACTGTATGACAACATTATTTACCGACACAAATATAATTACTTGGATACTGATGTAATTATAGCATAATTATGTCGGACAAGGTTTATGGATTCTAATAATGACACGTGTTAACAAACTGATTAAATAAATAAGATAAATAAATAAAAGCAATGTTATGCAAAGGTTTCAACGCGTTCCCTCAACACATTTTCATTTTGATTTAGCTATATAATGAACGAAATATTGTATGACATCTTATTGTGCAACGATAACACTTGAAATCGAATCCAAAACGTGACTGACTTCCAATACAAATTTTTGCCGCCAGCGGTACGTGATGAACCGATAGAATACAAGATGTTTGATGCCAGTTAGTTGGCTGTGGCTGGCTACTGGCTACTGGCTTCTGGCTACTGACTACTAGATACTGGCTTCTGGCTACTGGCTACTGGCTACTGGCTACTGGCTACTGGGTACTGGGTACTGGCTACTGGGTACTGACTACCGGCCACTGGCCACTGGCTACTGGCTACTGGCTACTGGCTACTGGCTACTGGCTAACTACGAGATGAAGGTAGGTACACTCAACACTGATCAGTGATCACATGAAGTATTGTGAGTGCGTGCAACTGAAGGTACTGTCTCCCGTTTCGGACCGTGATCGCGCTCATCACTAGAGGCTTATCAGTTATCACCCCAGCCAGCAGCCAGCAGACACTGGACACGTCGCATGTGAACATACATGGACACACAGGGACAAACATGGACACCAAACAAACCCTCGCACACGAATTTCTCCACGTCGATACGAAATCACGTGGCATCGACGGTTTCATCCACACGTACAAAAAGACACGGGGTTTAGCAACCAGTTATCATTTACAATCAAAGGGTGTTACACCGATGATTCACCCTCCACGAACTGTCCACGAATTGTCCATGAACGCACGAATCACACCAGGCTTGAGAATGAGATTCATTTCAATACCAGAACGACCGATATATTAGTTCTTTGAACACAGAAGATGTTCAACTGAATGGATGGAACGTAGGCAACCCGCGTGGCTCAGACTGTGTTTGGACAAAGAGAAATATTCCAAAGATAGCATAAAGATATTATTATCGCTTTCTGCGCGAGAAAACGAGAAACGAAATACGCTCAAATTTCACAGCATACTTTAATCAAAAAACTATTCTTCACCGGAATTTGGCACAATTTTCCCAGACAATCTAAGATAATAAGGTGAGGAGAGTTGTGGAGAAATGTGCCAACGCCTACGCGGGCCTAATGCTTACGTGTCATCGAGTATTTAATGCATGATGCAATTGAAAGTCATTAGTTGACTAATGACAACATCATACTTTATCACAGGACGTGCAACCAGCGCAAATTTGAACGGAACGCAGCTAGCTATAACAATCGAGAAGCAACTTCTCGATGCATCCGATGCAAGCAGTGCATTTCTGATGAGTGATGAGAATGCTAAGTGCAGCGCGTGACGATCTACGAAATGAAATACCTACTCGCTCAGAAACCTTTCACGCGCAATGCTAGATGTAATGCTAGATGCAATGCTAGATACACCGACCGATACGTTTCTTCTTTGAACAAGGGAATCTAGGGTTAACTATATCCTTTATAGTTCATTTTCGACCGAAATGTATGGCGCAACACAGCAAGTAATGGTATGCCTACAAGGTTTAATGCCTGTATTTGCGTGTGGGAACTAACTGACATGCAAAATCTCTCATAATACACAAAAACACACTCTACTCAGCCAGACGAACGGAAGGTGGTCAGGGATACATTCTAAGAAACGATGAGAGATGACCTACAGACTACAGATTCAAATAGCACTAGCATTATAATATATTCCAACTAGTTAGTGATATTATTTTACTAACTAACTCATTAATTTTGAGCATCTACCTTCTTACGGACTTCTTGATACTTATGCATGCATCATAACCTTCTTAGACAAAGGAACAAAATAATCAATCGGTATAATGCCAAGCAGTATGACTAGATATATTATATTGTATCAAATGCAATAGCCAAGAGCAAACTGCACCTTTCTGGTCAAGCTCGGAGAATTTCTACGGAACATCACCTGTCTTTACAGCACGGTTCACTGACGCAGATATACCACCATCGATATCAACACTGAATACGCAGAGAGCGTGAGAAATCAGGGCCATACAATACACTCTGTTCTGTTGGCATGCATACGCAAATCGAACAGACTGTATTTCCATAAATTAGTATTACTTTAGCCTAATAGTGTCATTTCACATCTACTCATTAGTATCTCACTGTTCGAACATGGCAGCAATCAGTCTTGTCTGCTGGAGAGTAATTTTTGCTTCACGATTGTCCCAAATTGCAAAATTAGCCACACGTAGAGAGATCTGGTCCCGCCAGATACGAGACCTGGTAGTGGTACTTGGTACTGTTGAAATGACAACCGCCCGGTCTCCAGTGATCTCCATTAGCAGATTCATTTTGGATACGTGGGCGCACGATTTCCGCAGCGCTAATCTTCAAATGGGCTCTCGTTTGTAAACGCGCGTTCTCGGGAACTGTAAAACGTTCGCGCCGCACCGCTAAATTTCCGCGCCAGTTAAATGTGCCACGCTAACGGTTAAAGGGCATCCGCAGAATGGAAGAGTGACTAGTGACTAGTGACTAGTGACTAGTGTGACTAAACGTCATCGTATAGTGTTTGGTGAACGTAGTAGATGTGGAAGTAGGTACGGTTGTCTGCAGCCGATGCCTGCTCGTTCGTTCGTTCGTTCTGTCTGTCTGTCTGTCACATTTTCGTTGTACTCTATTTCATCGTAATGTTGTGGTTAAACTTCGCAATTCATTGCTCAGAGACTATACTAAATTTTTGTCCTAAATATTATGTCGGGCACAATGTTGGAGTGGCCACTGATTGTGAATTGAATTCAACTCTTTCGCCAATCATCTGTCTGAAAAATACATGAATACATGCCAGGCGAATACGTATTTGAGCATTAAAACTTGTCTTTCCCAGCCTTTTCACTTGCCTTAGGATTGGCGTGTCGAAGTTAAAATTCTACGGTTAAAAAGAGCCTGTGACCAAAACCAATCTTTCCTATGTGAAATACAAAAGTTTGTTTCCCCGAGACTGGTCTTATGCAGTTTTTCTCCAAATCAATAAAATATGAGAGCTGGCAGTTTTGTTTCTGGGTGACTCATTTCTACTTAATGTGTCACTACTATCAAGAGAGATAAACTCTCTTCTCTTGGTAATTGCAATTTATTATATCAGATAACGCGGCTTATCAGAATATATCCAGCTTAAGGTGTGTAACTTCTTATCACGTGGCCTATATAATTGTATGTATGAGAATAATTATGGCCTTATAGCAGACCTAGAGTATACTCTATTCTCGTAACATAAACTAACCTGACATATTTCAAATACATGTTGATTTTGTAAACTTATATAGGTCATATACGTGTTTATGGAGGGTCATTTCTAGACATTTCCTAACCATTGTTATATTTTTGTCGTAAAAATCTATTCGAATGCGCTCGTGGATAATATCCACAACTAAATGAACGAACACAGCAATTGGATTATATCGAATGCATATTTATATCCGTATTTAAAATTGAATAGAAAAAATATATAGTTCAGATCTCTTTTTTTCCATTCATTTCCCATAATAATTGCCAGTTTTCCCACCAATAACTCGTGAAGCCTCGTTGAGATTTCTCCGTAGAAATAATTGTTACAGTGACAAGTCATTAGAGCGGGAAGCAAGAACAGCAAGTAAAAATCAAGCTTCTAATAAATGCAATTACCTCAAAGTTGACTTTCTTTCGTCAAAAATTCGATGCCAATTGTCAAAGTCACACTCGAATGATTCACCATACGGAAATCGTATATGAGACGTCATTCCGACCAATCGACATGTGATTCGAATTGGACTATTGAAGTCAGTCACCTAATCCAACTTGTTCTTCCGATGACCTTATTGGGACACAACAAAACAGATGCAATGGCCGTTCTTTTCCTTCTTGGCGCACAGGCATCTTCCTTCCATCTCGATAATCGGTAATCAGGGGTCGGGGGGGGGGGGGGCAATCGGCATGACACCACGGTCCACGACAAGAGAAGGTACACGAGCTACACAATAGGGGCTCTGGCTCTGTCAGACACGCATCGGAATAGCAAAGCCATCACGTCGAAAACTCAGTAATACCATTGGAAACAGACTAAAAGACTGTTCATTGTCATCAAAATGAAATACCCGCATGACTTCCTTTTTATAACTACCTAGTACTAAGCGAAAGACGAAAAAATTGAATAAAAGTATCTAATCTTGCAAATTCTTTGCCGCTTTCTCAACTAATTCTTATCGAATGCGGTTAAACGATCGCTTCCTGAAATACACGAAAATGGGCCAAACATACGTCTTCTTCTTCGCAATCAATTCCCCGTTGTTCGACACACCTAACGCAAATGTAATCGGTTAATTCATATCAGACGTGCTAATTATGGCCCCACGGAAGTGGCCATGCACCTCATTATTCGGGCCATTCAACCTGTGTACAGCGAGGAGGGGGGGGGGG
>QKMV01003524.1:0-11353 GCA_003287335.1 Lednia tumana
TGGGTGTTCTTTTATTTTTTGTCTTAAAACTATTTGTGTAAAAAATCCCAAAATATTTTATGATGCTATCAAAGGATTAATGTACATTAAGAAAAAATAAAAACAGATAAAAAAAGTGATTTGACCGACTTATGACTATAAACGTAAAAACCGAGACAACTGAACCCCCCCTCCCCTACTCTATTGTACATCTTGCTAGTTTCATTATCTTTCAGTTTTAGTACGTATATGTAGGTATCATATCCATTTTGTACATCCTTGATAGTCCCTATTATCACCTACTGCCTCTGCACTCGTTCCAGGAACCTATACGGATACGTCTATATATTATCATGTTAATCTCGGGCAGGGCATTGTTATTGGGGCATTGTTGTGCTAGGCAAGATGACCACGGCATTACAGTGAAGCTGGCCACATTCTATTCACATCTTGATACATTGACGGCCAGCCTACTAGTTGAGGTGCTAATAAAGAAGCAGATATAGGTGGCCCCGAACATGGCCAATCGCTAATTAAACAACAACGATACCACAATTGTGCGATGCTTTTGTGAAGCCCATGGTTGAAACGTGTATGGTATACCACGATATACCACGATATACCACGAAAGCGTCTTGGAAGAAAGGGTTCGGACTTCGGGCATGGACAAAATGGAAGGCTTACACATTTAATTTTGATAAGCTCATGCTTTGACGCTGTATTCTATTTTTCAAAATGCTGTTTCATGGTTTTTGAGCGGAAAACGAGTCTTTTTCCCAAATCGATGTTGGAACAAACGCGTGGGCTAAGCGAGAGCGACTCTGAACCCCATGGCATATTTTAGTACCTACGTGAGGTGAAAATTTGTTCTCTCACAGCATTTACAGTTGAAACACATGTGAACAAAATGACAATCGTACGTAAACCGTATTATGCTTCACAGTGTTGTTATCTTTTGGCCCAAGGCATAATTATCGAATTTAAGACAGAACCGTACGATAAAATAAAATAATTTCATGGCAGTTGTGGCGTGTTTATATGAATACGTGTGAGTGCGTATCCCGTTACCAGTTAAAACAGTGAGCGCAATTCAGAGTAATGCTCTGTAAATCATCATGTACACGTTATACTCTAGAGCGAGTTTAGTCCACGCGGTGTAGTAGGATATACAATACAGCCATTTTTGGTCAAGGAATCTCCGACTGCACAGTGTATAAACGTTGTCTCATGGCCAAGCGTGCAAGTCGGTCTTCGATGGCGCGGTAAAAAACTATCACACCGGTTACGACGATCAACTCTTTTAGTCTCTATACACCGTGTTTTAGAGTCATTTCCCAGGGATAGAATGCGTTGTTATAAAGCCTAGTTTATTCACAGACGTTTGTAAATCATTAAAATACCGGTATGGTGCATTTGAATTGGTTCATCCATTGGTTTCTTCCGGAAGAGTTTCTTCGCTGGAGGGAACTGGAAGGCGTCGAGGCCATTGCAAGACGCCTGAAAGGACGTCGTTGAGTGAGTTGTGATTGGGAGGTGGTAGCGCAAGAAACGGCGTGGCGAATCGTGGCTAATGTGTTGGTCGCCCCATGGCTCCCGTGCCCGCTCTTACCGACAAAACATCGGCTCGAGTGTTGCTTTTTTCTGCGATTAAAACACGTACCAAACCATCTGAGAATTAATTGTCACCGCCTATCACTGTGAAAACCATTTCAGAAATGTTATACCTAGCCATTACAGATGGTTTAATTCAAGTGGAATGAGATTACTCAATTATGAAAATGGTGTAAATGGGATTGTTTCTTAAAGCCTACATACCTTGCTTTACTGCAAATTTAATCGAGTCATGACATAATTTACTTGACATGAGATTCTGTACGGGGACAAAATGTAAAGCATTTGTATCGTATGTATCCCGCATTTCTGCTGTTGACTCTGTTTGGCCGAATTGGCCGAATTTCTCCAATGGCATATTCACCAATCATCCGACTCATACGGGGGTTGCAAACTTATTCAAAATTATTTCTTAATTGCTTAAACCTTATCCGCATTTCACAAGTACTCAAGCTCACAAGTGTGGTAAAATTATTTGAAGCGGATCATATTACATCAGCTGTAGATAGAGGCATTGGAATCGACGTTTGGCCATTGACATCATTCGAACATGTCTTGATGAGTTGGCATAAATACAATTAATTAATCAGTTTCCTTGTTTCACGGATCTCCGTGACTATAGTATTGTTCGCGTATGAACGGCAATTATTTTATTCAAGGAGTTTGTGTTCTAGTTGCGAGGCTCGTATATAAGTGTAGGTACCGGAACACATTGAGATTGAATTAGTTTTTGTTGAATATGGCCGCACCGTGAATGGTCGATCTCGCTGGCTTCTACGATACACGATTAATTAAATCGAGCTGTTATTTTTGTTGCGTTTTTTAAATACACTGTCGTCATTTTTAGAAAAAGCTTTTTACCTGGGCAAGGCTGAGTTTCCACTTTCCACGAGATTTTCCTGGCGACGTATATACAGCTTGCACGTCCGATGCGAATCAAATAACAATGTGGGTGTGGCTTTGTATACTTTATGTTAAAAAATCCCTTCAATAATTTTGAAAGAAAATTACATTGTTTGGGTGTTTACAGAAGTAGTAGGCAAGATTTGATTAAAGCCGTAACCATTCATTCGTGACGGACACCTTAGATGACCATACAAAAATTCAAGCTCCTTAGTCACTAGAACCAAATGCAAATAGGAAGCTGAGAGTTAAAAGCCACCAACCAGAAAAATGATAAAATTCATATTTTGTCTGAACTTCAGGTCTACATTTACTTCAAGACAAGAGAAAGGAAACTTTTCCATCCCTGGCATAAAAACCGAAAGCGATATTATGCTTAGTCAAACACGAGTCCAAAGTTTAAATGGTAATTCAAACAGAGCATGCGATCCATTCTTGTGGCCTGAACTGGCTGCTATGTGCCCCATGCGCGCAGCTAAACGGAATATGGTTCTCTTTTTTATTGAGATTATTTGCAAACAAAGCGAATATCTATTGGAATCGTTTACCTTGTTTTAAGCTCTACGTATTATACACTGGTCTGCATGGAAACTGAGACAATTTTTTTCTTGTGGATGATTGGATCCATATTCGAAACGCACTGTTACCTGTATAGTGGGTTTAAAGGTGAGCTTTGTAATTATATTCGTACAGATTTCACGATGCTGGTTCACGTATACTGTAGTAACACATTTATTCCGTTCGTTCAGCGATACTGAAACTGTCACTTACTGTTTGCAATCAACAAATATTTTCACTTTCTTCTGATACCTCGCATGGTGTTTCGTGGCTGTAGTGTGCTCGCGATGATGCTGATTTCTCATGGACCGTGTTTGGACACGGCCGCCACCTACCTTGAGCACTATATTTCGGTCCACGGCAGAAGAGCACGAGGCGCATTCCACGTTGCATTGCACGAATATTCCTCATGTGAAGTCCCACCAGCACCTTACGAAGTGTGATTGCCTCACTTGTGCACTCCGACGGTCAGGTGCACGGACATCTTTGTGCGCCAATTTCGCTGTGGAACGGCTAATGAAATGAGCTATTAAAGGACGCGATGGGTAAATTTCATCTTGCGTGGCTCTGGAGTAACAAGCTGGACGGATCAAATGGACTTTCCACATAAACTGAGTGAAAATTAGCTCCTGATGTGGGATGAATACATTTAGTCTGTTACTTGTGGCGTTGAGAACTATAAGTCGCATGGACCAAATGGACATTGCACCCTTGCCGATGAAGGGATAAATCCAGGTTGTCTGTTGCAGCAAAACGGTGCATGTTTAAAATAAGCATCTTCGCGTACCTATAGGCCATTATGCTATGCAGGGGGAGAAAATATCAGCTTTGAGTAGCTCGTATACGCATAGAAGAGTATTTATTCGTAGGGTGGCCCTAGGTTATGTCAGAGGATGGTTGAAGCCTCTTGAGAAAAGAGCATTTTGTACCATGTTCAGGCACGCGCAGTCCTCGATGTACGAGTGCAGTTAGCATATCTCCCCGGGGAGTCAGTTCACTAACCCACGTGCACTTACAAATGTATATAGTAAAAGTGCAGAGCAAACAATCTGCAGACAGAATAATATCAATAATAATGAGCATTGTTATACTGCACAGCGTATACATGCAGATAACGTGTGGTGATTATTGTGATGATTTATTATTTTAAAACATAGTCTCAATTTTAATGTATTTCTTACTTCAGGCTGATCTGGTAAAAATGCCGAATAACTCATTGCATTTGCATAAATCTGCCATTAGATTCATGCTATACAAGAACTTGGCCGTGGGTAATGTAGATAATATTATTTTTTGTCTTTTCAGGTGAGTGAGAGTCCTAATCCAAATAACTAAGCTAGTTCGCTCGAATATTGCCGTTGCCGACCAATGGGTGAGTACCTATGCATCAAATAAACTCGCTGACGACTACTCAAGATGTCCCTCAAAATATGCAATTTCGATCGACATTTTGAGCACATCACAATATTATCAAAGACGGCGACAAATTTAAAACAATGACATCTTGAAATACAGTTTCAGCATGACTTCGAAAAACCGTGTAGCATGCTGCGGTTCTGAGGTACTTTTTTTTTACACCTTCGAGCCTGGTCCCTCAAAGCTGATGATTGCGTTGATGACGCCTTCAAATGACCGCCGTCAGGTGTAGTGCAACTAAAACTTCAGTCCGCACGTTGCTTGGCGTTTTCTTGTCGTTGAGTTCCAGCCAAGGTTCTAGCAAAGGTTTCAGTTCCACTCCATCGTTGTCCGTTGTCCGTTGTCCGTTGTCCGTTGTCCGTTCGACTTTGGCACAAAGTGTATGCCCTGCAAGTAGCGCCGCCGTGCTGGATGGAGCAATTTACACCGTGTTATAATTCAGTGTGAAGTCGGTGAAAAGAGCCATTTTCTCCGAACACCAGCAGGTGATGGAGAGAATATCTGTGGTTTTTTGTCGAGTTATTTATGAGAACATTTAAAGATAATGTGTAGGATGAATACATCTGCAGCAATTTTAGCTGAAGAATCTGACCGGTTAAAGAGTTCTCTCGTATTTGAGATTCTGATTGTCAAAAGGTACTGCATAAATTATCGTTTAAGTGTAGGGAATTGAAACTCAAATTAATCTGGTGAGATATTTCCCAAAGCTGCAGGGTGCATACGGACGACAGTGTTAACTTTTATACCTATTAAAGTATGATTCGAAATATGGCCGCCGGTATTGTGGCTGTGATCTCAAACAAATCATCTGATAATTAATTTGCGTGATGGGAAAATTGATATTTTGAATTATACACGAGAAAACGCTTTTTCTCACGTGCTAAATGCCAGCACATAATTGCACTCTAATACTTTATTCGGATAGCGATTCGAAACTCGATCTCGAAATAATGATCGGAAGTCTATGCGATTCAACCTGTAAAAACATCAATCAATTAAATGTTATTGCAATCAGAAGCGTCGGAGACCTTTGTACAACATTTAGCTAGCAGCTAGCTTTGATAGAAATACGTATGGGAATGCGTGTTGACATTTTGCCTTGCATTGTCTTGGCTAGACTGGGTCTTAGCGGTGCACTGCTTCAGTCACTGCTGCAGTTCGCAATTCACCGCGAATCGCGATTATCAAATGCCTTCTGCTGCCCCTGCCGTTGTTTCCGAGTATCTGTCATTTGCTTTGATTCTAGTACACGGGGATACTTGCATTGTGTTTCGTCCAGATCTAAGTTTTACAGTGACCAGCGGTAAGATGATCTGATTATTTGCGTCTAAATCGTGTATGCCAAAGCCCCGAGCATAATATTATTATAGGTTTCGTTTCGTTTCGTATGGCAATGATTTCACATGGTAAAAGGAGGAATATGCACTGTGCCAGGATGCAATTCATTGTATTTCTCGTGATAGTATCTTCAAAAAGTAGTATTATGACATTGTCTTTGTTTGGTTTGCACATGGGAGTATACGTATAGCAATTTTCTGGATTGATATTGAAAAAGAAATACAATCGCTGATATATATAGCCAATCATTTTTCATCTTGTGCACTGATTTAGTGGTATGTTCGGTTGTAGAAATTTGTGAAATTTTCGCTAACTTCAACAGTTTTTTGCTTGATGTTGCTTAGAAGTTCACTTTGTTTTCGGTTTACGTTTAAATACATTCAAAGACGTCCGTCCGTTCGAAGAAGTTTTCGTTCATTATAGATGATAATATAGGTAATAATTTCCAACATGAGAAAATAATCGGTGAGAAGCTATCGTGAAAAAAAGCGAAACAAAAAAAGGGGGTCCTTGTGAGATATTCGAACGGTGTGATTAAGTTTTCAAACGTATTTGCTATTTGACTATCATGGAAGATCCGGGAGTGAAAGTTGTGGGGTAAGTCGTTTATTCGACGCCGCGGCGACCGGTGATTTCAATGCCCGACTAAAAAACGCCTCTCTAGTTACTCAACATTGTTGCACTCTTCTCAAGTATTATCTCGTATTCATCACGATTATTCGAGACTGATTTAAGATACAATTAGTTTTTGACAATGATATTTAAGTTAATAACACGTTATCAAATATTTCACGTGTATATAACATTATTTGCCATTTAGTGCTGACAACGCTTGATTAAGGGGTATATGCAAGCCGATGATAAATCTCTGTGTAAACAATGCCGTGGAACCTTCATTCGACTCTGCTATCTTGCAGCTAGCCAAACGAATTATCAATACTTGCCATATCCATCCAATTTGAAGATATTTATCTCAATTTACATACCTTTCATATAGATTCGTGAGCGATCATTTTCTATTTGGCTTATTTATTCGAACTGGCGAGTAATACAATCATGGCTGGCTATTTGAGCACCATCCCTTACAGAAAAATATTGAGCACCTCATAAAATAAGTAATCCTAGAATAAATCTTGCACATTTCAACACAGTGTTTGAAAGTTCCAATTTTATTCACATGATTTCGTTTTCGTTCAAACACATAGTATTATATGCGGTATTATCACTCATTATATATTTAAACTTTCATTCGCCTAATCGTTTCGTTTCGGCCTTCTTCTATTGATTCACCGTGAATGTAGTTTGAAAAGTTAAATGTTCCGTTTTTCATTCATAATTGGTCGAGGGCCGTCGATTCAGGCGTGCTACGTTTCTATACACCCCTGAACCAAATCGTAATAGATTATTTCATCAGATCAACGATTCGATACAAAATATCCCCTACGTAATGACGAACCATTTTTCAACTGGCCAGTAAATTCGAAGTCTATTATGCACATAGTACACTGTATGGCTGACTAGCACATAAACATGACGTTTGTTCCGAGCATGCATCTAGTAGGCACTAGTCTAGCAGGCACCAACCAACCAGCCAGCTGAATATGTGCTTCTCGGGGTCTGAAATAGAGGCTGCATCACGCTTTCCGCTTGTCGTGATCCGAAGACCTCGTTTTTATGATTTACTGACCGTCTTCGGTTTTATATCCACAAACTATATGCCGTCTCAAATAAACATACTACCTTCAATCTATAATTATGGGAAAATATCTTCGTTTTTGCTGGGTCGTCAATTAAATTTTTACTCGCCATATATTAAGTTCCGATGATTTAAATATAGGTACAATTGGGTTACATTGAAGCATGAGATGTTTTTTTCTAACATAATTACACTGTATACTCAAAGTGATTGGTTATCTTTCCTCGACCCAAAATTTAGTTCACTTCAATTTATTAAAGGTCCTTAATTGTTTCCTTAAATTAACAGCCGACATAGGTAGCCAATATTTTCACGAATGAACACTCTGAGCGGAGAAGTCAAGTTAGGGACATCTTTAGTATACAGCACTTCTGCCATTCGCATGGAGTAACATATCAGTAACGGTCAGTTCAGCTTTCTGCCTGAATATAAGAAAACTGCAGCGAAATCATGTGATATCCTTTTATTGGCAACGATCATAAATCTTTATTCAACTAGCTGTATGTCACCATATCCACATGCTCTATCAGCGAAGTGTGCTTAAACCTTACCCAGTTATTCCAGTATAAGAGGTCATTATCTCGAGATGGATTCCTTCCAGCCAAGTTTGTTCTTGTTGTTAGATCTGCTAGACTCTGTGTAAAGGTGTGTACTATGGAAGCTAGCTCCACTTAGGTGAAATGATAGCCATGGAAATTATGCACTCCTCTCCATCGAATTCTCTTGGCGTATTGTGTATGTGTGATGTGCGCCTGTGGTGTGTGTGTTCGGTTTTTTAATGTTCTAACCACGAACCTATAGAAAAAAAACAATCTAGTTTGTACGCTAATTTCTGAAGAATGTTATTTGAAAAGTGTAGAAACGTAATGTTGTGATACTGATGTAGTCTGATGTGCGGTGAAGGCGATGCTATATAGGTATAGCCACAAACTGTTTGTCTATTGAGCAGGGCTGAACAAATAATGATACAACTAGCCACAAAACCAATCATCACACTCTCATTATAACACAATATCATTAAATAGCAGTTTTTGATGATCGACAATCTAACGACTTTTTTAGTGGAACCTTTGTTTAATCGGTTTACAGAACGATTTCTTGTATGTGTTATTATTATTATCATCTAAAAAAGCTGATATTGTGCTGAACAGCTTGCATATACAACTACGAGAGATCAAATGAGAACCGATGGCGTGCACAGTAGGTACCACCGTACCAATATACGACACCGATTTTCAAGAGAGCTTTATGCCTGAAACACGACTTCTGTTGTATGACGTGCCCAGCTTCTTGACATTCGTAGCGTACATACATTGAATCTTTTCAAATATACATACAGGACTCACATTTTAGTCGATCGCAAACGGATAACTGATTACGTATACTTTTCAATAACAGTTACGAACGACTAAATTTCAAAATATCTCAATAATTTTTGTCCGATTTATCGTTCTTACATACTCGCACAAGTAGCCTGTAGCAAGGAAACTCAAGTTCCACCATGACTTCATTGAGTTCATGTTGTGTATATATAAGTATAGAATTGATCCGTACATTTTTAATCATTTTTCTTCGCGTTTGAATTCAATTTGGTGATCAATAACGTTGGCACCCAGAGGCGCTATCGTGTTCACCCCTGAGCATGCACGATGCACGATGACCGAAGACCGAAGACCGAAACCACAGAGCAATGTCTGGCCACCGCTTCCGTCCAGCCAGCCGTCCAGCCAGCCGTCCAAACCGCATGATATCATTATAATATACCTATCCTTATACTGATACACACTTGCGACATGTAACGCTTCACTCGTCACACGGTCACGTCACACGACAGGCAATATTCCACCCGCCATGGATACCGTTGATACCCGAGCGTTCTATCAACGCGCTGTTTAATTGATCGGATAATCGCGCGGCGGTCGTTTCGGATTTGACATGAGCGGTCAATCAAGTGAAAACCACGCTCACGAGTAAATCTGTGTTTGCAGTGTTAAATTAACGCTTGTGAGTTGTAATAGTTCACGCAGCAAATTAATGGAGGGTCACTGAAGATCCAATTCATGGGGTTACATTTTAGAACTACATTTTGTTGGCACGTTTCTTTGGCTTCCACGTGGTCTATATAAAGTAAATAAACTATACTGAAGACTAGCAGCATAGTATTAGTATATGGCTATGCGGCTGGTTTAGGGGATATAAAGTAAAAAGTGCGACTTATTTCACGAGAGCACGACCAAAGTCTTTTTGCTAACCTCATCTTATCGTTTTTGCACCGGAAAAGCAAAATAATTCTCGTCGTCGTTGCCTTCGAACTAGGATTCCTCAGCCTCACCAACATCATTGACGGTGGCTTACCCAATTCGAACGATCGTGTATTGCTCAGAGAGGAGAGAAATCCGACGCCAATAGACCAGTGCCACAGGGCCAGTTGTCAATACAGTGCGTCGTTAAACACCACTATATATGAGGAGAGAAATGTTGTGCGTGGTAAAAAAATCAGCGCACACTGCAAGGCAGAAAAATCGTAATTTGAAATAATTTGATCACAATATGGGTACATTTCGTTGAGAAATAATCCAAGAAGCCGGTAGATTTTTCGATAAGACACCAAGTATATTTATGAAATCGATATTTAATTAATAACTTTGTTTTTTGAGCGTGGGAAGTGTAGGAGAAAGTAATTTTGATTGAAAGTTGGGCAAGATTCATCAGTTTTAATTTATTGAAAAATGTCTCGTATACCCTGTTCAGTTTTCGCTTTGTTTATCGATACATTCTAACGTTTTGACGAGCTCGGCGGGTAAATTGATTGTTGTGGTAACTCAACGGTGATTGTGTGAAATACCTTTTACCTGTTCGACGAAATGAGTCTTCTTTTGAGTTTTGAGCGAGGATCGTGGCTTTTAGTATATCAGTAATTGTAGAGCGAAACAAACGTGCACTTCTTATCGCTGCACTTTCACTTTTATCGAGCCCTCTTCGATTTATTGCCCGCGTGCTTTCCCAATCCAATTCGAACTGTTCGGTATTTTGGATACAAAATTACCATCTCAAAGCCAACGTGATGAACCCGAGTGCGATGATCGTGGCGGCGAATTGGGTATCGCCGACATTGATCTACATCCATGCGCTGAAACCCCTAAACAAAAATAGGCGATCCGCTGTTCAAATTTCACTATCGGCCATGGGCCGAGCTCATAGCGGATGCGCACAAGACAGTCACAACACAATGGTAATTTTACTGCTTTTTAATGACATATTTAAGTTCAAGTACACAATAAATTAGGGGTATATAAGGTAAGGAAACGAACAAATATGACATTTGTTTTGTCCTGCCATGCTCCTGGACATCAAAGTTATTAGAAGTGCCAGAAAGTAATTTAGATGTTCGCGATTTTTAATTCATTTTTCAGTTGCAGTACATTATTACGTTAGGGTAGATTTGCTTAGAAAATTTATCTATCCATCAGGATACTTAAGAAGATCCTTCGTCAATAATATTGTGGCTTCGTATATTGTATCTTAAAAACGAGCTTATATTTTTTAAATCAGTCTACACAGCGTCTAATATTTGATCGAATCTAGTAAGAAACTGGTGTCGGTTTGGTTCGATCACTGATTCGTGTGGCAACACTGGAAGCACGTTTCGTTGTTTCTTTGCCTTATGTCCCGGGGCTGGTTGGTGTACATGAAGATCAGGCGGCACGGCGCGGCGCGGCGCGGCGCGGCCGAAGGAATGAACGTAGGAACGAACGAGGAACGAAAGAACGGCGGAAGATCATCAGACACCATCAACTACCATGCGAGCACGGCCGCGGCCACGGCGGCGGCAGCAGCGGCGGTGGCGGCGGC
>QKMV01003525.1:0-11352 GCA_003287335.1 Lednia tumana
CTTTGGTCCACCGCAATGTTGCTTAACTTCGGTGATCTCACGAGAACCGGTGTATCCAACGTGCCAAACCGTTCGGTGGTGAAGGAATGACACCCCCATTTGCCTGGATGGTCATGTAAACTCACGAAAACTATGCAACCAATTGTGACGGTCACGACTCACGAGGATCAAACCTGGAACCTCCAGATTACAGCGCAGCTCTCACCGCGGGAAAGGTTCTCGATTGGTTGCTGGAATATTGTCAACTGGCTCTGTACTCTGTGCCGTGAAACTGGTCTTTCAGTGAATTACGGTGACAATGCGGATTGCGCGGGTGATGGTCAGTTGATTTCATAGCCATTTATCACGTTTAGGTTTTTAGGGGCCGTAGGTGCAGAGGAATTTCGGAGGCCTTACTACTTAAGTGGCATGCGGTAAAAGGGACACCAATTGCGGGGTTTGGGGGCCAGGTCCACAAGAAAAATTTGAATACCAGGCTATTTGTGGAGTAAATCTCCGCGTTTGAGATAAAATTGAGAGCCGGGGACGGTAGGTCAGAACTACAAGTTTGAAGACGTGATGTCAAGGGAATTAATTGACAGTGTTCGTCAAGGTAGGTCCTCGCATAAGTTTAGCTAATTCCCTTCAAAACGCGTCCAGTCTATGTGGCAATAGCAACGCTGAAGACATGTGTAACAATGCTGGAAAATTCCGTAAACGAATATGTTTGTGGATTTTGTTATTCGACCCCTCGAGGGCCCCCTAGAACCAGGGCCCTGGCGTGCAACTGGCCTAGCCTAGACTTAAGAAAATGGAGAACCCAGTGCTGGCACGCAGCTTACTCCTACGAAAAGCAGCAAGGGGGACCTTCCAAGGACGATACAACTCAAACAGAACCATAAATGCACTCAGTCGCGATGCCGAAAGTTGTTGATGGCAAGGCGAGTGAACTTGTTGGTCTTTCTTCAAACCCTCCAACAGCCCAACCTCGCCTCGGTACAACAGAACCAAGTCTGAACGAATGGTTGCAGTGGTCACCCATCCAAACCCTGACTCAAAAGAATGTTGCTGAGCCTCAGTAAACACACGTGGGGCAAAAGCAAAATACTCCGGTATAGTACCATTACCATTCTTGGCATGCATGATTGGACCAATACCATAGAATAAGAGGTAATAACCTTTATTCTAAGCCAATACTTTATACAGCTTACCAAAGTTGTAAATAGCAATCGAAAGATTTAACAAACACGTTCGCTGGTTTATTCATCGGTTTAAGAGGACTGTAGACGGTCAGCTGACCTTGAAACTGCCCTATGAGAGCATGAAGAGTGGTCTCGTGTTTTCAGTTTAGAGGTTCCGTATTGACACTTTTTGTTTCCCAAAAATGCTCAAAAAAT
Organism: Lednia tumana; assembly: GCA_003287335.1. Classification (NCBI taxonomy): domain Eukaryota; kingdom Metazoa; phylum Arthropoda; class Insecta; order Plecoptera; family Nemouridae; genus Lednia; species Lednia tumana. Next base: position 1,377 of record QKMV01003525.1, read on the forward strand.
TGTTATTATCAGTGTTTTGAGAAAGGATAAGAGAAGTACGTGCCTACACCACCACGCAAAGGTGTATAAAGCCTGGTCTTAAATAATTCCCTAACGTTGCTGAAATGAGGTGCTTAAGAAAATTCACAACTCCAAGAAAATCCAAGCATTTGAACACCAAGTTATGTCAGGTATCTCTATTTACTCTTACTCCATATGCACGCTTTTTTTGCAAGATTTTAGATCAATTTAAAAACATAAAAAGTGTGGGGGCGCAAGCCTGCGCAAGCATACCTAGCTAGGCGTCCACGGCCCTGTTAACGTATCATCAAATACCTTACTAGAAGCGAAGCTTATACTAGTAAGGTATTTGGTATCATTCTTTATTACTATCAAGCAATTGTCAATGGTGAATGGACGCAAAGCAAGAGATTACAAAAAACAATGACATCAAATTGAAGTTTTCAATTGCGTACGTGGGAATTATTTTCGTACGATTCTGACGCGCAGGATGCCATAGATATATATCATAGATAGAGACCATAGTCTTCTCATTCTGTTTTTTTTAACGTCATTTTACGAGCTGTAGCGTAACGTTACTGGCATGAGTGTGGCATGAGTGCTTCACACAACTCGTAAAATTAAATTTTCAAGACTCATGTCTTCTGTCTAATGTCAGCACTAGATTTCAAAAAAACTGTTAATTAACTGGGTTAAACTGCTGAAAACTTCTAACAAACAAACTGCCAACGGTTCGCTAACTATACTGGACTAGCTCCGAAGAAGCTTTCAGTACTGTTAGCGAAACATTGGCAGTTTGTTTGTTAGAAGTTTTCAGCAGTTTAACCCAGTTAATTAACAGTTTTTTTGAAAACTCGTAAAATCCTTTTTTTAACAACAGCATCGCCCCACACAGACCCGTTAAGAACTTAACAATCCGTTACCAAACATGAATTGACCACGTAGAACAAGCTACGGGATTCCCGAGAAAAAATCTTGTCAAAAGCGATCTTTTTCGATCTGATCCTGTGCGTAGAACGAAATGGTATTTGGTAGCAATAAACTGGATGCTGAAGGTAGGTAAGTCTTATTTATGCATTTTCTTCTGCTAGTCTCGCATTTACATTTTTTAGAATGCCATTTTAGACCATCAAGTATCGTTATGCTTTCAACTCCATATGAAAAGCTCCGTTTAGTGGATTACACCACCTGTAACCATTGGCACATCTCCATTGTCATATGTTGGAATAATTATTTTGGTACGTACTACAAGAATTCAAATTGGACAAAGCTTCGTTTGAACGGTATCGCTGGTTTTGTTTACATCTGTGATTCAAGTTGAAATTGGACTTAGCCTCTCTATTATTTCATGAAATTAGGTACGACCTTTGAGCATGGGTTGCGTGGTCCACGAACAATAGCGCAATTTAAATAGCAGGTATAATCTTTGCTTTAGTTAGGAGTGCACGGAATTAGAGGTAATTCGGGATATCTTTATTGACATCAATGATTAGTTGATAAGCTTCGGGTTTTATACCCGTAATGACTTGGTCGCTGACTCGAGCACAGAGCTGTGTTGCCAAATACCAAATTTCCTCCCCAACTCAGCTACCTATACGTTGCAATATGGCATGTGAGGGCCTACGAGATATTTGACGACATATATTCTAATAGATAACATGTTCGGGATGTTTGCATGGATACTTACAAGTGCGAGGATTAAAACGTGTCAAAATTCCGTGCACCTCTAACTAAAGCACAGACTATAGAGTATAGAAGCAACTATGATGACTTGTCTAATACCTAGTTTCAGCACTAGTTTTCAAAAAAACTGTTAGTAAATGGTTTTCACTGCTGAGAACTTCTAAGAAACAAACTGCCTATGATGACAACAAACTATGATGACATTATATGATGGATAATATCCCGCTTCAGTCTTGGAAGATTACTCGTGATTCATGAAGTGTCCCACATTAGTTAGCGGCGTGTATATTATTTAATATTTGTCACAACTAATGGACACCTAAACACTCAAAAAACGTGATCAGTATCTGTAATGGAACATGTAGTGTTTCACTCTTATCGTATCTACATTATTTTCTTCATTGTTGCGTATTTTTTACTTTCGATCATGTTCAATTTTGCGAATCTGCCATCAAAATCTAGGTATCTCAACATCCTCATTAAATTGCGATGGCTCATATCAAACTAACTGCAAGATCCGGCCTTTGCTAACTGCTAATTTGGACATGAATAAATTCGTTACCTACACAGTTTCACAAACTATGGTTTTACCTAGATAGCCAAGATTAGTCACACATCGCAGTCTGTCGGCTGAAACGTTATCATTAATATCGTTATTATCAATAAGTGTGGCCAAGGCTAACGGTGAATGGTTTCCCGGAACATAGCAAGCCAATCGCGGCAATAAAACATTATACACCTGTAATATAAATGTAGTTTAAAACATATTCGTCTTGTTATTCTTGCCGCGCTTGTCAGTGTATGCGTTTAAAAATATGGAGCAATTGTTACAGATGTGATTTTAAGAAACGAGCTTTTTTTATGTTGCACTGTTTTGACAACTGGCCCTGAGGCACTGGTCTATTGGCGTCGGTGAATTATTGGGTGATAATATGGGCGATGATGCATCTAACAGGGAAGAGGGGAAACCCGGTGTGGTACGTAGCCTACTCATGTCGAAAAGCCCGCTTAACGTCCCTTTCGAAGGACGGCACAACTCGAACAGCATGGGATTCCTCCACTAATCAGCGCTGTCCAGAGGTTGATGGCATGGGGAGTGAAGCTGCTGCACTAGCTTCAAACCCTCCAACCTCTCTCCCGAACAGAAATGGACCTTATTAATGGTCACACATCAAAACATTGGTCCACCGCAATGTTGCTTAGCTTCGGTAATATCACGAGAACCGGTGTATCCAGCACGCCGAACCGGTCAGTAGAAATTAGTATTTTACACCGTTTCAAAATATACCGAGTGCTGACGCTCATCAATTCAAGTCCAATGCAGTGCCAATCGTGCTTAAGATTGGATAGTTTCACTACCACCAAGAAACAGCCGCATCCCTTTACCAACTATTTTACATTTAGTTTGATTATCACATACATTGATTAACGGGGTTTCTATTCGTGTCCCTCATTATAATGTTCAACCATTGCATGTTGCGCACTTACAATAAACAATTTGCCATCCATTGCAGTCTTATATAGTCTTCTAGTCTTATTAGTCTATACAGTCAGTATAGTCTTCCAGACTTAGTTACCCATAAGCCACACATACCTATCGGCGGCATTTTTTAACTCATCGCCACGCGCGATCCTCTTTGCTGTTATCTTCCAGGTGTTGATAAGCCTAAATCGATGAATGCTAGCTCGAAATCAGCAGAAGGTTGTAATAATATAAGAGCAGGAAGATATTGATGATGAATCGTTCTCCCAAAACAGAAAGCAGCATTGCTTGCAAGCAAGTCTTTCTAAAAGGCAAGTGATTTGTGATGAAACCTGCGGATACGTTGGCCTTGAACTTGAGTAAAATATATTTCATCCAAAGCATTTGCTTGACCATTTGCATTTTCGTTACACCACTTTTCTTCGGGCACTAAAAGTAGAATCTACTAAAATAGATCTAAGTGGGAATAGTAAATATACCTAAATACAGTGCAATGTGTGCATATTTATCGTTGGCAAACCCCACGAACTTGAAAATACTTCAATGCCCTTGCCGAAATGGTTCGGGGAAAATAACTAGAATAGGATAATATTTTGATACCAATTAAACGTTACACTGGCCCGTGCCAAAGTGAGTGGTTATAATTTCCATTTTGTTTTACCAATGACCTAGTTTGTGCAATTGTTATCATCCAAGTACACATAATTAGTCGACTTGACCAAATCCGGATATACGATAGATGTGCTTGAAGCTTGCTATTTCTGCTACACGAGCGATGTTTATGTGCCGAACATATTAATTGTGCACTTAAAATGCAAGTAGATTCCTGATTGATCGTGGGCAGTCGACAATTAATTTAAATGGCTCTCAAGAGGAAACACCAATAATTTGTTATTACATTTTTAAGACTCACGTCTTCTGTCTAATTTCACCACTAGTTTTCAAAAAAACTGCTAGTAAATGGGTTAAACTGCTGAAAACGTCTAACAAACAAACTGCCAGTTTGTTTGTTAGAAACTGTAACAAACTGGTAGTTTGTTTGCTAGAAGTTTTCAGCAGTTTAACCCATTTACTAGCAGTTTTTTGATCAATAATTTGAGCCAGACGCGTGCAGATTACCAGAAATTGCACATTGTGATTGAGTTAATATGCTGTGGTGTGCCTTATGGAAAATTACTGTTTCACACGTGAATCGATTATAGTTGTAAATATTACTATACATCAGATCGATAGTTTACTATAGAAACTATCAGTAACCATGGTGCTGAACGTTTTCATCAGCGTGCGTGTTGGATTGTTTATATATTTTGATTTTAGCTTAGTTCCTCTTCAAAATTTGTAACTATGACAATTCTGTAGCATTGCAAAGAAGGCGTTCAAAATTAAATCTTAATTAAGCGCCGAGTAGTATAATGAATTACTACCTCAAACTTTTAAGATATGCTAATTGTGACACAAATAATAAGAATTCCTATCAAGAAGGATATCCTCTTCCATTCAAAAACGTATCTTTGCTCGTTAAACAATTTCATGTGCATAATGTTTCACGAAATGTCCGTGTACATGTTTCAATGAAAATCGAAAGTACGCTCAACGATTTCTTCAACCTTTAGAATTTGGACATGAGCGCTACAATACACTCACAATAATGTAATCTGTCTTACTACATTTATCAGTAAATATTACCAAACTAGATGGTCGATTTAAAATTAGTCACAGTAATTAAATGTATCACAGTGGAAGAACAGTAATTAAAGACCCGTAACGGACAAATAACAGGTAGTTAGGATGAGATCACAATAGTTTCAGCAAAGTGTATGATTAGACGACCTTGCTCGGTAGTTGACCGTACATAATTTTTCGCCGTGAAGTTTCTACATTTATGGCAAGTTCATTTCATGTCGAACACAAACCGGAATGCGTTTTTGAGTTCATTTATGTTTTGGGAGTTATTTTACAGCAGCAGCAGGCATTAAACATGGGTATCAGAACTTTATCCACCTCCAGTTACTTAAAAAATATAAGCAATATGTCGATGAGTCGATGACACCGACGACAGTATAGTTAGTGACAACTAGACCCCCTTTTGAATTATTTTATTTCTTACAACGGAAGAAATTAATCTAGTAGCAATTTTGAATTTTCGAAATCGGAACATTGATCATCAATAGCACTGCAATAAGTTAGGCAAACTTTTGAAGTAAAATTGAAGTGTGGCAGGTAGCAGATTTTCGACGGAACGTCCTTTTTCAATTTTCAACTGTCTCGAAAGCTAGCCCAATGGGTACATGCACAAGGCCAAGGGGTAACTTAAAATGAGGGTTTATATCAGAATATATTTATTTTCTTGGTGAATAATCAAATAAAAAATCCAGTATAGGCCATTTCGAAACCAACCATTGTGCCGATATTCATCTTCCGCTATCATCACACTATTTTGCAGGAATGAGAACAGAAAGAGTTTTATATTTGTTATCTGTTGAAAATGAAACACCGCATTCGTACGCCCACTAACTAACCATACCAGCACTAAATTGTCAATTCAAGCTAATTCGCCGACAATAATTGGCGTACCTTTTTGGCCATACGTACGGTAGAAAAGTGTTTTGTTATCGCAAATGTTTATCGCGGAAGTTGGGAATGAAGTGGACTGTGAAGCATACCGCCATCGATTGTACAGTTTTCCTATTGGCACACAGCTCTCACAGTAGCGTCGTTACGTCCAAGGAGATAGCAACACACCCAAAAAAACTTGTTGAATGCAAACTAATTGACAGTCCGATACAATTTTCAAGAACCTGTGACGTTCGCGGGTGCTAATGACATTTACTCAAACGTCATAATAAATAGTTAAGGTAAACATATAGTTAGCAAGAAATAGCTTTTTATAAAATGTTTGCAGTTCTGAACAAGGCAAGAATGTTGGGAAGCCCGTCATATTCATGCTACAACTTTTAACTTGTTCTAATTGATGACTCATGAACGCAATATATAAATAAACTCGGAAAACACTGTCGAGTTCCTTTTCTTTGTCCTTTTAATGTTGCGTTGCGTATCAGATGAATCACAACATAAGTAAAGGTAGCTAACAAACTAAAACAAAGACTCTCTCACTGTTATGGTAGGTAAGTAGTAATTCATTCCATCGTCCTTTGGTAAAAGGCGTGTATACGGCAGTTAAAACTTTAAAAGGCACATAAGTCAATTAGTGACACTTCGCACAGCCATGAAGTGTCTGTCACTCTCACTCTCAGCTTGACAGTTTGTTAATTAGTTTTGCCAAAAGTAGGATGCGTATTAAACTGGATTTTTGTCCCTCGCAAATGTTCGACCAAATAGGGGCCGTTTTTATGATGGTAAGTCATAGGAGCATAAGTTACGGGGTATTAAAAATGTGTTTGCAGAGTCAATAAATGCTCGCGCAGTCACGTTCGAATAGGAATAATTTATAAATTATTGTTTCATGTACCAGTGCGAACATTATTATACCTATATCCGGTAATTTTGTATGTACTTAGTACTTTCTAAGGGCTGGTATTAAAATATCTGGTTGGGGTGGTGGTACCTGTAGGATAAGTACAGGTCAAATTTTATGTCATATTCTTTAGCATGGCTGCTATCAGGAGGTCAACCATTCCGAACTTTATCCAGACATTCCAATACTGGCCCGACAACAAGTTAGTATGGATCTAATGAAATCTCTTACCAAAATCATCTTCTCCATTCGGCTTCTTCGCCATTCTAGCGACACACGGCAATAAAAACGGTAGCTACGCTATTGTTTGCACTGGTTCACCAAAAGTTCGAAACACCCCACTAGATTCTGGCCACTCGCACCGCGGCGATCCCTAAATATAGTCGTACCACAACCCAGTTACTGGAGCTACTTTCAATGCCAGCCCTCACGCGGCTGATACACAACCACGACTGACTGTGGGAGAGACCGAACGGACCGGAATTACCTTGCAAGCTGCAATGCTGGTAGTGTTTACTATCTCCCGCGTATCACAGTCCTTTAAAATACGTGACACGATCTTGCACCGATCTTTCGAGCCTACTATTAATTGATGACTGTTCGGTGAGCGGTGCGATTGCAATATTTGATTTGACCGGATAAAGAGCACATCCCGTCGACCCGACTGCACATGGCGGCTATCCCTCCATCAGATCTTCCCCCACTATTTCAAGCTCGAGGAATCGAACGCTGAACTCCGGTTTTCGGGACTTGGTCTTACCTTCTGAGATAAACAGCCTAACAAACATTATTGACGTGATAATAATTTGCTTCACGTTTAAAACTAGCTGTGTAAATAGCTGTTTGTGATCTTTTTTACTACCTCCTCTCGTTATCAGAATAGCCGGATAGATCTATGATATAGAATTTGATACTAAGCTCTATAAACGGGTCGACCCGGTTATGTGTAACGAGAACGAGATACACGTATTACGACGATGCAGTATGGGTGGAGTCAGAACTGGATGACTTCGACTGTAGTGTGTGCAATAGTTCCAATTGATGAACTCTTTTTTGGGAACTTATTGGTCAATGAGTACACTGCAGTCGATAATGTGTTTGCCGGACTGTTCGGACCTAACGAGAGTGGTCAATTTCTATTCACTAATATCATGAAATATGTACGAGTTGTGTGCGGTAAAATGTGTTTGGGATTTTTTATTCGCGTGCTGCAGTTAAAATGCTGTCAGACAATCTCTATAGTATGGTCAGACGGAAAGTCTACTGAGCTAGACAACCCGCACAGCGCTCGAGCAGTGCAAGACTGCATACCCACTCAAAATCTGGGTCGTTGTACTGGAAATTGATCAGACGCCAAGAAAGTTTGCAGCGTTTTGGTGGAATGGGTAGAGGAATCTGTCGTGAGCTATGTATACCACATACATACCAAACAACGGGATTTCTGTTAGTGTATTTACTACTTAGGTCTTAAGATCTGCCACTAAGCCGGTATTGATTATAAAACAAATATTTGTGTATTTGTGTGTTTTTAGTTTCCACTTGTAATTATATTTTCCATTGTGATATAAGGATCGTCATCGCTTAAAGGTCAAAATAATTTTACACTCGTAAAATTAGTTCAGATTCATTTAAGAACTCCTCAATAGAATGTTGAATGCAATTTATAACAATCTACCATGATATCAATTTCTTTAGACTCACGTCTACTTCTTAATCTTAGCATAAGTTAAAATAAAAGTTTTTTAACTGCCATTATTTGTGCAGTTCTTACCAGTTTCACCGTGGAATAAAGGTTTTACCCAATTAAACAATAGTTTTGAAAATCTACCATGATATTTAAATTGGGGTTATACCAAAGTGTTTCGCGAAATCTTTCAGTGACAGACGCTTCCGAAAAAATTGGTTGCATTCTAATCAAATGCTAAAGCGCTCCGCCGAACTCCAACTGTATGTGGACGCGTTGTTGGTTGAGCGTAGAGTTTGGCCAGCACCTCCACAGTTTAGTCACGTAATTAGTTTGGAAAGAACTTGTAAGTTGACATCGTACTTGAATTTTGACAAAAATTCCTTGCGCCAAATTTGACAGGTGATGATTTTTCAGTCTGGAATTTTGGACGCAAAGATTTCATGTGCCATCCTTTTCGATTTTTATCAATTTTTCATAATTTTTTCCAATTTTCTTGCAACTTTCTTGTAGCAAACAAGATTTCTCGTTCTCAAAAAAAATGTTTTACCATCTGGGTAAGAATGCTAAGAACTCCACTAACAGTTTCCCAACGTTGATCGCCAGCTGTTCAGTCCACTTCATCAGGATAAAAGAAAACAAAACGTGAGAGGCAGAGTCGATGATTCTTCAATCAGATCATTTTAAGCTCGGGGGAGGGGCAACTGGGAAAACCCACCCGATTTGAAGTATATTTTAATTACTGCGGCTAAACTGCAAGTAGCAGAGACACCAAACTTGCTTCTCTACACGAGAATCTAACTGGATTTCTAAAAAAAGGTGTTTCAAGTTTTTATATTCATAAGTTTTTAAAATAACCTAATTTAAGTTGAAAAAAATGATAAAATCCCACATAAACTCAGGTTTTTAAAAAAAGTTACAACAACAAACATTTCCAATACATCTTTTCAAAAAGTCAGTTAAATTCTCTTGGAGTTAACCAAGTTTGGTGACTGCCACTTCTATTTTAGCTGCAGCAATGAAAAGGAACTGCAATTCTGATGTGTTTTTAACCTGCCCCTCCCTCCACCTTAAGCAGGCCTTGCTAGCACTTTTTGTTTGTTTGTAGTTCTTTCTTCGCGTTTTGTATTTAGTCAATCAGACCCCCCTGACGAAGTAGACAGAACAGCTGGCGAAACGTTGCGGATCTTTTAGTGGAGTATTCTTTGCCAAGTATTCAATGCCAGTTTGCAAAACAGTTTTTTTTAAGCTGGTGCTAAGATTAGGAACTAGACATAAGTCGAAATAATTGTATACGATTTCTCGCTCATACTGCTCAAAGGTAATTCATGAAATCCATAATATGAAACCTAATATTCCGAATTAATATCGTCTGCACAGTGAAAGAGCATATTGCGTCATACCCACAAAATAGGCTCTCTAGCCCTTCCTGTGAATTAACTTCCACCATCACCCCTGGCGGAAAAGTATGGTCTCTCAGTAAATAGAGTGTACAGTCTATCTATACGGTTAGAGAGCATACTGTGTTACACTACACCCACAAAATAGGCTCTCTATAGCCATACCTTCCTGTGTTAAGGCCGTTCCTGACAAAATTATTATGGCGATTTTTTTTTATATTTTGAAAGAAGACGTCATTTTAAGAACACCG